>APFE031606443.1:43913-69614 GCA_000404065.3 Pinus taeda | reverse complement strand
CCAAAGACAATAGAATAAAAACTTTGGAGGACATAATCGTTGATCTTGGGCATGACCCAAAGGATCCCAAGGGCATCAAGGCCCTTATGAAGAAAAAGGATGATGACATAGCTGCATTGAGGAGACAGGCAAAATTGCCTCCTACTATCCATCCTGACACAGCACAGCTGGCCCAAGAAAAACAGGTGGACCAAGCTATGGAATTACTCCTGGCTATGAACTAGAAGATAGTGGAGATGGAGGCAGAATTGGAGAAAGCCATGCAGGAGAAACAAGGGGAAACTGCCTCCCAGCCACCTCAGACCTCCACAAACCTCCAATCTGCCCCTCCAGCTCAAATAACAGCAGCTCCTACCACTACTCCAGCACCTACCACTGCTACATCAGCCACTGGAGCAACCGTGGGGGCCACAGCAGCAGCAGAATCCAGCCTAAGCATGGAAGAAATGATGAAGGCTGTCAGAGAGCTGGAGGGCCAAGTCTCAGAAATAAATGTCACCAAGGAGAAACTGGCCAAACTGGAAGCCAGTTATGACAAGTCAAAAATGACTGTGGCAGAAAAACAGAGAGAAGTAAAGGCCTTGGAGGCCAAAATAAAAACTCTACAAAAAGAGTTAATGCTGGGCAACACCCTAGCAGAGATAAAAAGGATTGTGTGGGCTAAGATTTGCAAATCCATGGAAAATCAATGGAGGTCCATCCAATCCATTTTTGAGCAGGTAGAGCTATCAGAAATGGCTCATACAGAAATTCAGAGAGCCAGGGCAATCCTGGGAATAATGCCTGAACAGGCAACTAAGATGATCCACTTCCTTAATAACCGCACTAGGGAAGAGCTGGCTGATTTACACATATCCAGCAGGACGGAGGCAATCCTCACTGCCAAAAAGGTGCTTACACTGAGGAACTTCAGCCAAACACTAGAAAGGAAGTGCCAGGAGATGAAAGAAGACATAGATGAGTTCAGAGCCAAAATGGCTGTTTTGCAGGACAAAGGTCTCCCAAGTCTGGTATCTGGTACAGGACAGCTGCTGTCCTATAAGCATTATATGGTAAGGGTTGATAAATATGTAGAAAACCAGATCACAGCCTCCAGCAGTGCCACAGAAGAAACAGGGCCCCCATCTGGGCAAACCCTTTATGACAAGTTGGAGAATTTATTTTACCTAGAACATGAGATTAATCATCTATTTGAAGAACCTCCCAATTTTTACAGACTTACAGAGGCAGATGAGGTAGTGGTAAAAATGAGGAGACATCAGTTGCCCCCGGCTGATTGGTGGCAAGCAATGTTGGAAATTTTGCCCAGTTAAATCCACATTGTTTGTTTACCTTTTTTGGAACAGGTCAGCAGAACAGGTCAGCAGAACAGGCCAGCACACAGGTACAGCAAGCAGCATAACAGGTGACTCAGCACTCCACTCAGAATATCAAGCCAAAGAACGCAGCATTTAAAGCACTGTTTCCAGCTGCCTTTTGCAGCCAAAAGCCACATCTGACTGACAAATGAATGTCGACTATCTCAGCCTTTAGGGTTACATTTATGAATTATTTACTTTTTGTAAGAGAGTTGGTGGTGCAATTTATTCCACCATAACTCTCCACTAAGATATTTTTATGCCCTATTTTGTATAAATATCCCCTCAGATAACGCACTGAGGGTCGGTTGTAAGAGGTTTCTTCCTGAAGAACTCTATTGTATATTGAGGACCTTTTGTTAATAAAATTGCTGATGGAGATTGCTGGTGTCAATACTGTCTGAGATGGATGTGTTTGAAGCTCTGTGTTTGTTGCAGAATTCCTGTGTCATTTGCTGAACCAATAAGTTTCTTCTAACTGTGTATGTGTTTCTTGTTATTTCCATATTTCCGTACTTCCATAATCTCAGTAATTAGAGAAAAAGAATAGCCTAGGATTTGGTCTGATCACCCTATGCTCAATCTCTATTTACTAAATATGTTTTCTGCTAGATTAGCCATGGATATGAATTCTTAACTGCTCATATTTCAGCTTATCCTAACTGGTGAATACTGTTTAAGAATTCTTAATTGCTCTCAAGCATTATTTCCCTATTTTCTTCATTAGCATAATGAAAGATTCTTAAGTGCCTATCATTTACTAATGTTCCACCACTCATCAACAAGTCTGATATATTGTTTTACATATGCCTAACTTGCTCTGCAGCAACACTCTGTCTTCACATATCTATTTCTTAAAAACATAAATATCTCAACTCCATTGCCCAATGGAACAAACTGTCCAGTAATTCAAAATTGCAGTTCTAAAGAAAATCATCAACCTACCAAAATCAAACAAACAAGTGCATCATAACTAGTCTAAAAACAGTCATCAAACAAAGCTAAATTTTAAAGAGAGAGCCCTCTCTGGCCACAGGTAGACTAGAACCTGCAGCTAAAAGATTGGTTAGTGGTTACCTCGGCAGCCATTCCCTTGGGAGTCAAAGGGAACAACCCGAGTGATAACACATATCATAACCCTATTAGCTATAAAAAGGAATATTTATCTTCTATATTGAGAAACCTCTAGTTTTATATTTTGGATATTTGACTATGATCTTACATTTCTCTTTTTTATTACAATGTTTTCCAGTTGGGCTAAACATTTTCTAATACAAAATAAACCATTACTATAAAAAAATGAATAGGTGGTTTATGATTCTTTAGAATCCTTGGATAGAATGAGTATTAAGGAAGTCAACAATTGTAAGAAGTAGCAACATTAACATACATGTAAATGTGGTGTTTGGGTTAGTTGATTGGTATATAGGCATGCCACTTATATAAGTGATACAAAAATATTCATATCAAAAAATTTGAAATTGCAACACAAACTCATAGAAGTACATCAAGAAAAGTTGGGAAGGATATAAATTTCATCCATAATGGAAGAGGAGATGTTTGGCAAGTGGAATAACTTGTAACATATACTATACTAGCAATTCATAGCATTACAACTATGAATGCACTCATGTAAACTATATTTACTTTGCAATTGTACATTTAAATTCCTATATAGATATATATATTCAAAATGATTATATTAGTAAATGGGAAGGACAACATTCCTTGTGTTGTTTAGGATTACAAAATCATCACATTACCAACCTTTGCACTCTATGCAAATAATAATAATAATAATAAAACAAATCTAGAATCTTGAATGGGGTGATTTTAATGCAAAGGTGGGTGGGTAGGGGATGTCATTGCCCCTCATAGTGAAGTGGCCAGGGGATGCGAAAACATGCCCCCACAATAAAATGAATGAATATAATGCTAATAACATTTTTCTCAAGGAGAGTGGTATGCAAGATCCTCAACCACCTCAAGACCACACACCACAAACACTTTGTGTATTTGTAGTTTTTCCAGGACAATCGCGTCCTCCCATGGGAGATGAATACAATTAACATCATTATAATTCTAGGTCTCCTTCTGGTTTGAGCCTATTTGGATATCGATACAAGACAAACGCCTCTGTTGTCTATCTCTCCTTCCACTACTCAAAGTAATCAACATAGGGGACTTTGACCAATTCACCATAGTGAAATCCAACCAAGCCCTGTAACATTTACCAACATTACTCTCAGTGACTTCAATTTTATTCAAATTCTCCTTCATTCTCAGCATTGCAAGGATGCTTTCCAGCCAACCCCCTAGTTTGCATGCCAAGGCTTGTTGTTTCCTTTTCATGGCCTTTCGACTTTGCACGCGGGTTCGAACACTAGGTCATGCATAGGTGGAAGTTTCAAATCAACACCACCCCCTACAGAAGTTGGACTCCTACAACATCTTTTGGTTTTTAGGTTTATGGTTTGTGCATGTTTCCTTATATAATTACTGCCTCTAAGTTTAGAATTGAAGTTCAATCCTTATTGGCTCGTTCCTTCTCTGATGTCTTGTACATCTAGATCTATTCTCATTTGAATATTTTTCCTCCTCTCTACCTCTATTGATAGCTTTGTATCCCCCTCATCTCCTCAACTAGTGGGTTATCACCTCTTGCGACTATCCTCCCTCGCAAACTCTCCATCTTTTCAATCTATCCCCTCACCCTCTTTGTATTCTTGTGGTTGACTAGCTGGTTATTGCGTCACTATCACCTCTCCTTACATGGATCTTCCTCTTGAGGCCATAATTCACCTTTTTTTCTTCTCATTTTTTCCTCAACATCTGCACTTGGTCCCTCCTTATGCCTTGATAGTGAGCACACATCCATTGAGGGGTTGTATATTATTAGGAATGAACCTCTTAGGGACGAACATGTGCACATCACAAGATTTATAAATTCACTACCTAGTTTTTGTACCTCGCCCCAAAACCTATCCATGAGAAAATTTCTCAAATGAAATGGGAAGTGGCCTCCCAATGGTAATAGTTTTTAGATACAAAAGTCTTGACAAATTTACTTGACTAGGTGCTAGATGTTGGGCACACCTGTGGCCAATTCAATCAGTACATGTACACCATTTATTTACATTGGCATCCAAATTTCCTCTAATGTATAATTATGATGGATTGTTTCGAGGCCAGAGTTTATATTTTACACTCTATGGAGCACCTCCACCATCACTTAAGGGACATGATCATAACATGGGTTGTATTGAGAAACATATAAGAATTCTTCCACTGGAAGAAAGCACCCTAGACAATACGAAAGATCCTATTCAGGTAACTGTTAATGACTCAAATTCCTAGACATAAATCCTCCATGTTGAAGGCTATTTTGTTTTTGGATTATCTAGTTTTCTTTCCAAGTTAGTTTCTAACATATTTTAGTATATAAATTTTTTATTTAATTTTTTTGTAAATCATGATCTCACTTGCTTCTTTGTGAAGAGTCAAATTTTGGTTAGTTTGGTATCCTATTGAAAAAATAACCTATCATTTTTATAACATCCATGAAATTCTCAATTTTAAAAGAAATACAAGATCTACAAAAAAATACCAAAAAATCTAAGGAAAAATAAATAACAATTATATAAGAAAATTATTCCTATAATCCAAATATTATATAACTCGTAAAAGCTTTTTTATTTCCCTCTTTATTCCACATTCATGATTTTATATTTTTATGATTAAAAGTAAAAAATTATAGTAGTTTTATGATTTAATTATATTAAAATCAGAAAAAATTGAATAAATAAAAAAGAATAAATATATAGATAATTGATTGAAATGAGTATTATTTTCATATAAATTATATTTACTATAATATGAGGAAAAGGATAATAAAGAATTGAGCAGAATTTTAAAATAATAATTGTTAAGTTAAATTAAATGTATTGAATTAATTATTAGTATATATCTATCTTAATTACAAATCTGCAAAGGGTTGAGAGAGATCAATTGTTCTTGACTGCAAATATCTTTTAGAAATAAAAATTTTGAAAAAAGTTTATAACTCAAGGGATTTGATTCTTCTCGTAGCTTGGTAGATCCACAAAATTGATTGAAAAATATACCTAAAAATGAACCAAAATGTAGAATAGTAAGACTACTTGAAATGTTTTAACCATAATTTGTTTTAATTGATTTACATAATATATACATGGATCTATATTTCAATATTATTTAAATCATTATATTAAAATATTATATTACGCCGAGAGGCTTTTTCCAACCCAATATGGAAGAAATGTTGCAATGTCTTGTCATATTATGTAAACATTTTGACTCCATCAATTAAAACTAAAAACTAAAATTTAAATTTAAAAATTATAATTGTTAGCACTCTGTAATTCCTCTAGGCTGAGAGGAACCCATAGGTAACCACAAACCACTTTTATGCTAGAATCTAACCCTTTTTGTCTTGGAGATGGCTCTCTCACTAAAATACACAAAGGTTTGATATTAGGCTAGTTGTTAGGAGCAATCGTAAAATGAATTGCCTTGATGGTTGAAGGGGAATAGAAGGGAAAGATCCATTGGGAAATGGAGTCAATATATATTTCATGAAGGAATTTCTAAATGAGTCCTGAAGTTACATATACAGAGGCAAGATATCAATATTTTGATAGGATATCAATTTTAAAGAGGGTGAAAGCAGAACTGAGAATTTTTCTAAACTGAGCATACAAAGATGAATTCTGTCTATAAATAGAGGAACCACACTGGTTGCTTGAATATTATGAAATAGAGCTTAAACATAAAAATTCTAAATCATTTACTTTATAGAAACACTTAATACAGGAAACATTGACGATCAAGAAGCCTACACATGAATATCTGAAACTGAAACTTCAATTTTATTATATTCCTTCAGAATATCTTTACAAGGTCCAAGCCCAATACTCAATTATCATCCAACCATTTTTACTTCCAAACTTTGGCATTAAATAGCCATACAATATTTCAAACATTATGTCCAAATGCAATTAATCTTTGATCCATGAGGTGGATCGAATGGATCACAAAAGCAATAATATTTACATAGGGACAATCTTTTTCTCCTAATGAAAAAAATAACAAAAAAATCATTAAATCTTATGACACTATCCTATCTCAAGAAATACCCAAATCCATAAGATTATCGTGATCATCGAACCATGTTTTGTTTTGACAGAAAACGAAAAACAAGAAAAGTACTAATTTTCTAAATATGTGTGCAACAATTAGGTAATATGCCCTGGTGGCATAAATTTCCATGCAAGGGAAGACAGCTGGATGCTGAATGGTTTCCTGACCTGGATCCCAACTCAACAACACCTCATTCCACTCAATCTCTGACAATTGGCTTCTTCTCAATGTTTGTGCAAATCTGTAGGCAGGGGTTGTGCATTAGTTGCATAGCGAACTTTCAAGACTACCTCTTTTATGTTATCAAGATTTAATAAAACAACACCATTTTACTATAGGCTGCTCAAGGTATCAATTTCTTTTCAACATACTAATAAAAATTCCCATTGCAACTTGAAAACAAAAAGGTACTCCTGCTACACAGCATAAGCACTTTTAGTCATGGACAAAACTACAAAATTTCACACAAAGGATGGTTACCTCCTTTTCCTCTTGCTGGATGCTTGATGGTGGAAGCTTTTCCTTCTATGACTTTAGGAGGAGGGTATTTTTCTTTAGTAGAAACTGGTTGGGGAGTTTTTAATTCGGGTTAAACCTTCCTTGCTATTCTTTCCAAAACAATGCATAATTCAATCTGCAGAAATTGTGAAAATGGGCCACCAATTGACACGTGTAACACCCAACATATAGCACATGTGTAAAGTATGAGATAGGTTTTTGTATAGTAGCTTTTTTGGAAGAAAAAACACTCTCAGGTTCGTCAAAGTATTCCCCAGAGCCTCAGAAAGTGCTCTGAAAAAACCATGACTAAAACAGGGGATTACACATTCCGAAAACTAGGGCTTAAATATGTAGTCGCAACTCCTGATATGTGATACATGTGTAGAAAAAGGAAGACGTTATTGTTCTTTGACCTGTTATTGAGAGAAAAGTATTTCGTTTTTTCTAAATTCGGCTCCATTTGTTCATAAACGTATTTTGTAAATGATGGCCAGAACAGTCAATTTCAAAGTTAATTTCATAGCAGAGTGTAGAAGACGTCCATGCTTGACATGGTTGCTGATGGTTTCCAACAAAACTGAGAAGATGGGTGTGCCTAATATGATGGTGTTTTGGTGTATAATCCTTTAATTTCTCCTTTTCCCACTTGCACAATTTCCAGACAGTGCTCAGTTGAACTCATGAGAGTAAAAAGTTTATGAGTTTGACTTATTTTATGACACCAAAATTTACAGATTCGGAGACATTTGATGACTGAAAAAATACCTGAATCTAACAAAAATAAACTAATCCTTATAAATATTGTTACAATAGTTCAAGTAATATTGAGGCCATAGAGTTAATTGATCATTGGGGGTTTTTGGGCTCTAGGTTTTGACCAATGGTATCTATATATATAATCAACCTAGATCCATGTTAACTCCGGATTCATCTGGTGTCAAGAGGGATCAAATTTCTCACGTTGCAAACCTTTCCTCAAATTTTTTCACTCAAAAAAGAGGTTTCCACTTTGAGAGATTTGATCCCTCTTAGTGCTTGATAGATATGGAGTTAATATGGATATATGTTGGTTTATCACTTAAATTACATATTTTCATTTTTTTATTATGAATTAATATTGTTATACCTCAGACTATTCAAATATCAATATACTTGAGATGTGCATGCTTTAACTAAGCAAGTCATAGGAAATCTCAATCTATCACAAGGGAAATCATATATGTTGACTGCCTATAAATGTTAAAGTCAGAGAAAAATAAAAAAATGTTGGAAATAAACAAGTCTATCTACTAATGAACTGCATAGATAAGTACTAATGGAATACATAACAAAAATCAAGAATTTGAAGAAGTCGTAGGAGTAGGATATTTAAAAATTGAAACTAAAAGGGTTGGTGGATTTTCCTGGCATGGAAGATGACTCTCCAAGTGAGCTATCTTGGCAACCAAACTATCCAAGAATTAATGTTGTACTATTAGGCATTATTGATGTCATTCACAGCAACAAAGATGTCATACTACTTTGCTTGCTTCTTGTTGGCTTGTTGGGGCCTGACCCAGATTCAACGTTAATTATCCAAACAAATCCCTACACTACTGGACCTTTCGGCATCAGCTTGCGGAGCGTGGACTGAAGTCTCACCCGAACCAGTATGGGGGGTGCTGGAACCAAGTTTCCGCACCCTGAGATGGTCGTGATGTCGGATTATTCCTTGTATTCCTACCTTCACGCATGTTACTTGGTTATAGGACTTGCTAGACTATCCCTCTATTGCGCCCTTTACTACCTCCGCAAAAAGGTACGGTTGACCTTTGTGCATTCCCAACCTGCGGCTTAGTTACTTTCATGCTACTAGGGTAGCGTACGTGCAGATTTCCAAACTAGTCTAAGTGTCTTACTTATCTTATTAAACAATTATATTTAGCACCGTATAAACATATGTTCTTACTTGTGTTCACTGACCCAACATAATTACATTCATTCGTGCATCATATAAGCATTATAATTGAAATTCATACATAACATGTCAAGATGCATTAATAGGAACAAAGACACAGAATTTGAAGAATATTTCTCTTTATTGATATCTTCCAATTGATTACAGACTTTATCCACCCTGCACACATAGCTGTAGGGGTCCTCGCACTCAGCTGCAGACTTCCACCATATGCCTCTGCACACTCAGTTGCGGAGCCTCTACCTATGCTAGGACCAAAAACTTAGACTTCTTACTTCAGAGCTATGACTCTCTAAGACTTAGCTTCACTACTTAGAGCTTACTTACTTAACTCCTTTTATACAATCCCATGGTTTGCGGACCATGGGTAGATCTTTTATAGTTGAATTTACTTTAAAAAACTAAGGGTGGACAACCCTTTATGACTCATGACACCTTCGTGTTCTGCGACCACAAAATGTGGAGCCTTTACAAGTTTATTACAAAATTTGACCAAAACATGGGCTTTTAGCCCAAAAATTGTCCTTTGGGGATCCCGTTCCCAACAGGCCCCCAAAACAAACATCGTGACTCACCCTCGAGTCACTCAGTAGGCACAGAGAACTTTTCACGAAGCCCTTCCAGCTCGACTCGTATGACTGCAACCTCAGCCATGCACTGTGCAGCCACCTGCTTTGTGTCTTCCATTGTCTGCTCAGTCACTGCTCCTGAGTTTTTGACTTGAAGATTTTGCTGTGTCACTTGTAGAGTCGCAAGCTTACCTTCAATAGATCTTGTCACTGTGTAAGCCTCATCCAACCAGGGCTTCAGTCTTGCCTTCAACACTGCTTCCTTGTGTAGCACTGCATCCACCTGTTCCTTCAGTTGCTTGGCCTCCTGCAGCTTTGATAGTCTTTGTTTCAGCGTGATGGTTTGCGTTGTGCCCTTAATGTCATCATAGTACTGTTGTAGATCACGTGCTTTCGTCTCTAGTCATTGGACATTGGGATCCTCCTACAAGCTTATCAGGACCTCAAACAATTGTTCGAAAAGTTGCATGTAGTCTACTACTGCACTATCCACCGCCGCTACTACTTTTGTGATAGTGGTAGCCCGATGTTCCTTCACTTCTGGCAGATTTGAAGGTTGGGCCTTCAACTATAACTCTGTAACTTGTAGGTTCAACTCGAACTGAACTCGTGCCATCTCAATACAAGTGTCGCGCACCCCTGTGGCCAGCTTATGGATGCGTAGCTTGACTGGTTCCTCCTTGGGAATGGCTAACTCTGGGACCATTTGACATGCCTACTTAATGACTTATATAATGCACTTGATCTAATTGGTCACCTCAGTCTTAGCAGTGATCGCAACGTTTCTCTGTAGTGCCATCTGCTCGTTGTTGATCCATTGTTCACTGATCACCTAGAGGATGTAGTGCTCATGGGCCCTCAGCTCTGCAATCACTACATCTTGCAAGAGGTGGAGTGTTTCACGTGGGAACGTTGCCAGATTCAACCCTACTCCCTTTAGGGTGCTGACAATGGGCTTGTTAGCTTCATTCTCCGTGGTCAGTGCTCCATTAGGCAGCACTATTGCACTAGAGGCCTTCGTGCGTAGCATCTCGGTAGCCTTTGAAGTGCTGATAGCCAGGATGGTAGACACCGTTCCAACATATGACATGTGGGTCTAAAGCTCCTACAACCCTGTCTGGATAGCTCCCGGGATGATTTGTTGTTGCTACTCAAATTGTTGCAGGGCCTTCACGGTCGCATCCCTCACTATGTCACCGATATCATGCAGATCACCTTTTGTTAGCGTGATGGGGTCCAATGATGTCTTGGTAGCCTTTGATTTCTTCCTGGACCCTCCTTTCTCCTGCTCCCTTGGGTGCTTGATGTAGGCATATGTCTCCTGAGGGTCTACGCCGTGTTGTTCTGTCTCCTCCTCTGTCTCAAGTGAAGGTGACCTCGTGCCTTTGTTAGAGCCCTGCTCTGTCCCACCTATCTGCTTCACTGTCTATTGTGCGGCCTCGCACTCTACCTGGGCCTTATCAACAGCCTCCTTTTTCCTCATTTCGACCAGCTGGGTCATCTTTACCTTGGCCTCCTCCTTCTTCTTCTACATGGTGGACTTGCTTCCTCCCACCGCCAAGTCCGTTGTAGTGCGTCACTCTTCCAGCCATTGATCAAGTACCACATCAATGGCATCATCTGTTTCCAGATAAGGAAATTCGTACCATTTTTGTGTTTTGTGCAGGTTCCTTCCATGCCCTGATGGATACATGATGGAAGTCTGCTTTAAATTCAGCGTAGCCTTACAAGTTGGCATACACCGTAGGTGAAAATCACGGTTTGTGATTGGTGGCCATGCAGATGTTCATCTCTATCAAGATCCAAAAGATCTTGTTGTCCCTAACATGTTGCACATCCTTCGTCGCCCATAGCAAAGCGTACTTCATTGCTTCTGGGAGGTCTGGCACGATCGAAGGAAACTGCTATCCTCAAGTAGCTCCCATGCTACCAGCACAATCAATAGCAAGAGCCATGCATAGTGGAATGTCTTGTTGAGCTCCTATGCTTCACAGTAGTTTGCCAGGAACTCACCGTGAAGTTAGTCCGACCAGTTGAACTTGACCCCTTTAGCGCATTTTTTGCTAGTGCGACGACAAGTGCCGACACCTCATCGGCGCGACACTTCCTCATCACCTTCCCTGCAAATATCTATGTGGATACCTTCATAGAATGGTAGCAGATGCTAGATATAGCATATCTGCGTGGCTTCTTCACCAGTTTAATTTTTTCTTTCATAGAATCCACAAGGGCCTTCTCACCACCTTTTCTACTAAATATCATGGCTCGATTCTTGCCTATATATGACAATCACTTTATCCTATGAATCAATCTATCCGTGATGGGTATTGGCTTCGCCAGCCATAGACACCCATCATGCACCAAGAATAGCAGCTATTTGATGACCAATATTGTCACCAAGGTGCGGTTGTAGTGCGGTACCCAAAGCAAGTTGAGAAACCCTGCCTTGTCTACTCCTTTGAGCCACCTCCGCGGCTCCAATGCAGTCATTCCAGTATTCGTATCAATGATGCGACACATCAACTACTTGGCTGCCAGGTGTGGAAACTTCTCATGATTGGCCAAGTCCCAGTCTTCAAGTTTCAGCAGCAGTAGTCGTGCCAAGCATGGTCCCTCAAAAATGATTTCGTCCGGCAGCAGAGGGGTTTGCAAGGGGGTCTTTCTGTCATTGATGTCCTTTGGTACCTTGGTCTTGGGCTTGTGTGGAGGGACATGCTCTGGCAATTGAGTAATAGGGTCCGTACCTTGGGCTTTAACCTCCTCCACTTCAACTCCCACATCCTCATTTTCCATCGAGATGTCTTCAATGTCTTCCTCCTCCAGCTCCAAATTTATGGCCTTGCCTTTATCATGTGCAGTGGGTTTCTCCTTGGCGATGCACGCACTGATATGGAAGGTTGTTTTCCATTTTTATCCTTCATGGTCTCTTTGGTTGGTGTCGGATTCGGTCTCAGCGTTCTCGATGATTTAGGGACTTCGGCTAGCACCTCAGCGACCTCTGGAGCAGCTACTTTTGCCTCCATCTCAAATTCTGGCACCGATTCTTCTACTTCGATATCTCTAAATTTTGTGGGTGTCGACATAATAATTTCTAACAGTGCTCGCAATGTCTGTGGTCAGTTTGCAAATGTTGTAGTCTCTTTCAAAGCCTTGAAGAATTCTCGGGGTGCTTGAGAGCTCAATAACTCGATTCTCAAAATGGCAAGTTTTTTTCGATGGACATCCACTTGTAAATTATACGGCATTTTCAATTCAAATCCGACCATTCCCCCCAAATTCAGTTCATTAATGCCAAATTAGTGGCATATTTTCAAGGATCTGAGCCATAAATTTCGTGTTAAATGTCGGCCACCCACTTCATTTGGCCGCACTTCTACCATCAAATCATGAACAGTGAATTTAACGGTCACTTTCTGGCTGACCTGCACGATTTCTCCCTGGGTAGCGTGGCTCACTTCGTTCTACCGTGAACCCTATGACACTTCCTTGCTTCACATGTTCCTCAAATCGCGCAGCTTCCCAACCCGGGTAGTTTAGTTTATAGTCCCGCACCTCCTTTCAGCTACCTAGAGTGCTAAGACTGTGCTACCTTCCTCTAGTCACTTGGCCGGACCACCGGTGTATGGCTTCAACCAATTGCCATTCACCTTTCCTGGGAAGGGCTCTCCATTCAATTTGGCCAGTTGTACTGCTCCTCCGGCAGTAATTTCCTTAATGACATAGGGCCCTAAACAGTGCAATCTAAATTTCCTTGGAAATTGATTAAAATTACTATCATATAACAAAACTAGGTCATTTACCTTAAAGATGTGTAACTTAATGTGTCGATCATGCCATGCTTTTTCACGTTGTTTTTTGACCTGTTGTTGAAATCCAGCTAGAACTCCCTCTTCCTCGAACTCATCCAGTTATGCGAGCCTTTTCTCCACGGCTCCGGGATCCATCATACATGTGAGCACTGCTATGTGGAGGCTAGGCACAATATATTCCATAGGCATTACCGCCTCAACACCATAGACAAGCCTAAAGGGGGTTTGTCCAGTCAGCTTCTTGCATGTTTTTCGCTAAGCCCATGGTACTGCAGGGATGCGTAGGTCCAAATCACTTCACTAAGCATTGCAAACCTTGGGCAATGCATTCTCTAACACTTTATTGAATGCTTCCACTATCCCATTAGCCCGTGGGTGATAAGGCATGCTCTTTTGGTGATATACCTAAAATTCCTCTATCAACGTGCTGATCATCTCATTCAAAAAGTGTGTACCGTGCTCACTCATCAAGATTTTTGGATAGCCAAATCGCGTTAGTACATACTCAAAGGGGAACTTTGCAGTAGTCATGTCTGTTCAATTCTTCATAGGTTATGCCTCCGCCCAACGAGTCAAATAGTCTGTCACGGTGATAATGTACCTCACTCTCGTTTTTCCTTGGGGCTGAATGGGTCCCACAAAATATATCGCCCATTTTTCAAAGGGTTGTAATGTCATCTATGGATTCATAGGCATCTCATTCCACTGTGATGGCCTGCCAGTCCTTTGACATACATCACATTCCTTGCAATACGCTTTTGAGTCCTAATGAAGGGTTGGTGACGACAACCCTACCTGTAGAATCTTCTGTGTAGTCGCTCTCCCTGCATAATGTCCTCTCGCGCTACCCCCATGAGCATCCATGAGGATGCTTCTTCTTTCAAACTCTGGTACATATCTTCGCAATATCTCATCAGACCCCATTTTTTACAGACGCCCAGCAATGAAAAAGAAATATGTCGCGCACACCACTAGTTCCTTCTTCTGCTAGACGGTGTATCCTTCTGGGGTAGTTCCTGATGTTAGGAAGTGCATTATATCCTCAAAATGACCATCTAAGATACTCACTGCAAATATTTGTACTTCAGGCAATCCTTCTTCCAAATTAGTGGGTTCTTCCCCTGTTTCGATGCATGACAGATGGTTTTTTCCCGATTTCAGTCGTCCAAGCTTCACAATAACTTCAAAATCATACTCTTGGAACAATAAGATCCACCTGCATATTCTCCCCCCCAAAACTGGCTTATTGACCAGGTACTTCAGCGCAGAGTGATCTGTATACATCTTAAAATGGCCACCCAACAAGTAGTTCCTAAACTTCTGGAGTGCATACACAATGGCTAACCCTTCGCGCCCGATGGTGGAATAGTTCTTCTCCACCTTAGATAACCTTCTGCTTGTGAATGCAATAGGATGGTCCAAGTCTCCTCCACCAACCTGTGTCAGCACTACTCCCAACGCTTTACATGACGCATCAACATGTACATGAAACTCCTTCTTCCAATCCGGGAAGACTAAAATTGGTGCGATGACCATCTTTTCTTTCAATATATCCAAGCTCTTCTTACAATCCTCATTCCAGCAGAACTTGACATCCTTTTTCAACAAATTTTCCATAGGCACAGTGATCTGGTAATAAAATTTGATAAAATTTATGTGATATCATGTATGTCCTAAGGTAATGCGCAGCTGTTTTGCACTCCTCGATGCTTCCAAGTTTAGTATCATCGTGACCTTTGCAGGATCTACCATCAGTCCCTGTCTGCAAACCACATGACCTAGCAGGGTCCCAAAAGGAACAAAAAATAGACACTTCTTCATATTGAGAGCGATCTAGTATCTTCGACAAGTATCCAACATTAGGCATAAACTGGTGACATGGCATTTCACTAGCCCAAACACAGTCCAGTCATCAAAGTATACTTCCAGGAACTTATGAATAAATTCCTTGAACGTAGCAATGATTACACGTGAGAGAATCGCAGGTGCATTCCTCAATCCAAATGGCATTACAATGTACTAGAAACAACCCCACTCAGTCGCGAAGGTTGTCTTTCTCCTATCCTCCAGTGCGATTTTGATCTAGTGGTACCCAGAGAACCAATCAGTGAAGGAATATGCTTCCTAGCCACCTACATTGTCCAACACTTCATCAGTGAATGGAGTCCGGAAAGGTGATGTACGCAAGTGTCATTCAACTTTCTGAGATCCACGCATATGATTATTACATCCTTCTACTTCTTCTTCTGTACCACCATTGGGATTACCCAGTCAGAGTCTTCCAGAGGTTCAATGATGCCTACCGCGAGAATCTTGTCTAGCTCTAAGCAGACCTTCTCCTTATATTTCGGATTGAGACGGTAAGGTCTTTTCTTAATCGTCTTCACGTCGGGTTTCAATGTGATCTTCATAACACACAGGTCCTCAATTATCCCCTTTAGATCCGTAAACTTGGTAGGGAATAAACCCTGGTATTTGCAGAGCAATTCAATGACCTTATCCATCGTCGTGTCATCCCAGCAATCTCCAACCTTTGCGAATTTGGGTTTTTCCTTCATACTAATGTTTACCTGTTTTGTTTTTAGTGGTGTGGTTATATCAAGATTCTCCATCTACGGTCCTTCAACCTCGCGGTGACCTTCTGTTTCAGGAATGTTAATCTTTCACAGGCCATCATGCTCTTCTTCAATGGTTATATTATAGCATTCCAGCACGTGACTCAGTTGAGTAGCCCACTCAGGATGAATAAAGTCCAAAGGATCCTACGGTATCCTAAAGATTGTTGCTTTCACCTCTTGTAGCGCCTCATCAATATAGTCAAACCCATCTTCAAAACTGAATGTCATTATGAATCCCTCGTGCAAAATATCCCATTCACGTGTACCATGGTGAAGCTCTATTTCTACATACTAGTTCATCAGGATGACATCCAAGGTGTAATAGAACAAGTGCACCCATTCAAGTTGGGGCTTCTCTCCATAAGCCTGAGCCCATTTGGCCAAATGCGCACAGGGATCATCCTACCCATCATACTTGTCTGTCATTCGCACCTTCGACTTCCCAAATCATATTCTCATCATCCTCCTACATTTGCACCAATCATCAAAGGTTCCCTTATGCGTACCCCACCATCTTACGAACATAGCAAGCAGTGCCCAGTCCAACACCTTGAAGCGCTGCTTTTTTGGTACCTCCCTCTCAAATGCATCCAAAAAGATATCTACATCATTTAGGACATCATAAGTAGGCGGATTTCTTACCTCCGACGACACACATCGCAGAAACCGGGTCATCATGTTGCAGCTCAGTGTAGTCACCTCATGTAACTGATTCTGTTAGTGCTCTAACTCTTCATCCGAGTCTGAGGTGCAGGAACTCTCGCGATCCCATGTAATTCATCCATCCGCTGTTAGATTCACCCAATCTTGGTCTCATGTTGTTATCTTATAGATACAATCCAGATCGTCATCGCTCTCATAATCACGAACTGGTTCAGTGTAGCGCGATCCTTCAGTAGGATCTAGGGTTACTATTATGCGTAGAGATTTCTTCTTAAATATCATCTTTCGCTTCTTTGGATTGATTACCCCATTCATATCAATAGCCTAGTCAATTCCCAGGAGCTCAGGATAGGGTTTGTTGTCATCCACAATTTCTATTACTTCAAAGCTAGCCAGCGTGTTCGCACCTTCAATATCCACAGTCCCCCCTGCAACTAGCCCATGGGGATGACCTTTTGCTGGTTCGCCATCCTTAGCTGAATCGGAGACCATTTCAGCATGGGTCTCCCCATCCATTCGCAAGTCTGCTTCGGTAGGAATTTTGCATCTAACCCCGGGTCCAAACTAAGTTGATCCATTTCATACACTCCTATCTACGTGGCCAGCCTCATCTCCTATCCCATCCTTGTTTTATTCTTACCAATATTTCATACTACGCGTGGCTCACCCGAATCATTTCCGATGCATCTATTTATGAGCTCTTGTAACCCCTTCACAGTTGTCAGCTATGTGGGACCTGACCCAGGTTCAGTAGTGAGTTTAGTTGAGCAAATCCTAGTACTACTGGCCCTTTCGGCAATATTTCACCAAGCACAGGCTGAGGTCTCACCTAAAGTAGTATGGGAGGGTCCTGGAACTAGGTTTCTGCACCCTAGGGATGTCTTGATGAGGGTTTTGGCAGTGCACGATGCCAACCTGCATGCTGCACTACCCCGCGCAGCTCTCTATCTTTTGCAATCCGTGCACGCTGTTGTGAATACAGTAGTATCCTGATCACGATCTTTACTATGCTAATATATTAGTGTTTTAACTTAGATTGTGTGAGCCCAAGGTTCTTATTACTTATTTACTTTCAAACAAGTGCACGTAACCAAAAACATATAAATGCATAAAGATAAATAGCACATGAAAATAGATGCACAATATTTTGAACCAACTTATCTTTATTAATCACGGTTTTCAAGTTCAGTACAAAGCATACCCAACTCTATCCTACGCTCTCAGCTACAGGGGTCCGCGCACTCAGCTGCAGACTCTACTAGGCCTTTGCACACTCAACTTCAAAGCTTGTACCTACTACTATGACCCAATACCTTCAGATCCACTTCTAGGCTCTAACCATGCCTTCACTTCTATCTCTTTCTTTCCAACCCCAGAACTATCTTTACACTTAGAGCCTCGCTCTATTTATACAATCCCATGGACAGCAGACCATGGGTAGGTTGACACAACTTACATTATTTTAGGGCAGACAACCCTATGACTCATCCAACACTTTCACACTCTGCGCCCACATTTTGCGTAGTCTTTTCCTTACATTGACCAAAACTCGGGCTTTAAGCCCCAAAAACACGCTATGGCGGGGTATGCTACCCAATAGGACCCCAAAAAAATCATCGTGACACGTCCCGAGTCACTCAGCTGATGTAGCAATCTTTGCGCGAAGTCCATCCAGCAACACTCATGTAGCTTGGGTGTCCATAGCACACTTTTCGGTTGTCTACTGTATCTGCTACATACGTAGCTTTGAACCTTCATGGCAAGGTCACCTTCCTATCCAACCTTATACAGTTCTTGCATCTATGCTAGATTCCCTTCAATGGTAGCTGTAATTATGAATGCCTCATCGATCCATGGTTGGATGTGTTCTTTAAGCAGGGCTTCTTTTTGGCGCACAACGTCTAATTGGTCCTTCAGCACCCTTGCCTGTTGTAGCCTAGTGAGTCGTTGAGTAAGGACAACCTTCTACATGGTGCCCCAGACACTGTCATACTTCTGCTACAACTCGCATGCCTCGGCCTCCAGGCGTTGTAGATTCAGGTCTTCTTGCAGGTGTGTAAGCACGGTGAGTGCTTGCTCCAACATCTCGGTGCAATCTTATGTTGCTTGATCGATTTGTTCCAACACCATCTGGATAGAACGGGTGCGCTACTCTTTGATTTCTGGGAGTGTGGAGGGTTGTGCCTTCAATCACAACTCAATGATCTGCAGGTTTAGCTCCCACTAAACCTTTGCCATTTCCACCCAGGCCTTGCGGACTCTGGCTGCTAATCTATATACACGCTCTACTGTTGGGAGCTCTACTAGCACGGCCAACTCTGGAACGCTCCTGCATGCATCCTCTACGGCCTACTCCAATCTGGGAGCCTGCACCACCAACTCATCTCATTGGATGTTGAGTTGGTCCATGTTGACTTTCTACTCATGCAGGATCTGGATTGCTCGACCTTCCCAGTCGCAAAGCTCTGCGATGACCCCATCCTGCAGCTGGTATAGGACCTCACATGGTAGGGCAACCAAGTTCAAGCCAACACCTTTCATGCTGCTCATCACAACCTGGTCTCCCTCGCTAGCTGCTGCTAGCGTGCCTTCGGGCAATACGAAGGTGTTACCCATACGAGTGCGCAGTGTCTGTTCGGCCTCAGCAGTTCCTGCTCTGACATACTGGGCCATTGTGCCTATTTGGGGGTGTTGTACCTATAAACCCTATAGTTTTGCACTGAGCTCCCCCAACACAGTGTTTTGCTCCATCTGCAATCCCTGGAGCGCATCCTTTGTGACCTCACGAATTATTTTGTTAATATCCAATAAATCACCTTCTGTGAGCATGATCGGGTCGACGGACGTCTTTGCGACTTTTACCTTCTTTCGGGAATTTGTTTTTTCAGGGATGTGCGGCTGCTTGAGTTGGGTTGATGTGGAACCAAGGTCCACGCATTCCTTTGTCTTGTCCCCTTCCCCAGTCTTCTGCCCCGTGGATATCTCTTCGCCCTCCTCGGGTTCTCTGGTTGGCACGGTTGTGGTTTCTATCGTCTATGCTGTTGTTGCCACATCAGCTACCTTCTGCCATGTTGCTGCTTCTTGTTCCTAACACCTCTTCTCAGCTAGCTACGTGATGCGTAGCTTGGTGTCCTTCTTTCTTTGCTGGGTTGTGACCTTCTCCATTTCTGCCAAGTCTGAGGTGCGCCACTTCGGAGGCCATCACTCCATTACTGCAAAGATTGCATCATCCGTTGCGATGAATGGAAACTTCGCCCATTCTCCTGTCGGGTCCTTGTGCGCTTGGATATATAGGTTATGCATATCCACCTTGAATTCTACCACGCTTTGTAAGTTGTTATGAACCGTAGGGGACAAGCGCGGCCTGCTGTTGATCCATGCTTGGATGCTCGCATACCTTGCGGCTTCGGGAAAGTCACCCTAAATAGTGGGAAACTAGATGTCCCCCAGCAACTCCCCTGCAACCAATAGGATGGATAAGAGCAACCATGCATAGTGGAAGGTCTTACCCTGCTCTTGGGCCTCCCTGCAGTTCCTCAAAAACTCGTCACAGAGGAACTATGCCCAGTTTAACTGGACCCCCTCTATGCATTGCTCTACCAACGCAATCACAGACGCTGGTACTTCATCGGTGTGGCATTTCCTCATTAGCATGCTAGATAGCAGCTAGGCGGCTACACACACCCCTTGGTCTTTAATGCTTGTTATTGCGTATCCGCCCTTTCTCTTTTCTAATTTATACTTGGCCTTCATAGCTTCTGTGAGGGCCAAGTCATTTATTTTTCTTGTGATGGCCACGGGATCATTTCCTTTGATTGGTAGTCCAAAAATTTGGTGAATTAGATTAGCCATGATAGGAATCGACTCCTCCAACCAGAGATACACATCATGCACCAGGCACAGCAGCTGCCTGATGACAATGATGGTGATGGGCGCATGGTGGTAGTGGGTATCCAGCGCAGATGGAGTAACCCAGCCCTCTCCACACCGCGCAACCATTTCTGCTTCATTAACCTCTCCGCGGCCAACTTTGGGAACTTCTCACTATCTGCGAAGTCCAAATATTCGAACTTCACAGTAGGTACTAGTCCCAACAGTGGACCTTCAAACCTTATATCATCAGGGAGGAGTGGGGTTTGGAGTACACTCTTCGTGGTCTCTAGGTCCTTTGGTATCTTGGCTTTCCCCTTCTCTCATCACTCAGATTTTCCTTGAATTTGTCAGAAGAAGGAAAGGGGTTTGAAGTAACCACAAAGCAACTTTTAAGTACATAATATAGCCAATCTGTACTCAGAGAGGGCTCTCTCTTTAATATTTAGCTTTGTTTATAGGATATTAGGGAAGTTATGAAAGCTTGGGGGGTTTGATTTTATTTGGTAGTGGAATTCATGAGAAGATGAATAGAACAAAGTATTTCAGTCCATTGGGCTATGGAGTCAACTGAAGATGGTGTTGTGTGTGGAGCATGATTGTTCAGAGGTATTTGTTTCAGCCAGATGTATACCTGAGGAAGTTTGTACACCCCTCCACGTGTTGGGGGCTTCTCGAGCTGGGGGGTCCAGGGGCCAGCGGTCCCCGGCGGGGGCTTGGGGGCAGCGCCCCCGAAGCTAAAAACAGATGTAAATTTGCCTTGTAAAAGTATAGTAATTTCTAGTCAATCTAGGTTGTTCATTAGGTGGATGATCTAACGGTAGAACTCATGTTTAGTTTAGGGTTTTTTTCCCTAGGAGGCAACCCCTCTCTTTGTATGAGGGCATTGTATTTGAGGCTGTAATAGAGGTGTATTCTATGTGTGAGCAAGAAACAGAGGTGAGATTGTGAGAGAAAACAAAGGATATTACAACAGATTTGCTGTAGGTTGTGTCTCTTCATTTTGCTGGATAATAGAAAGGAAGGATTGGTTGTTCGGGGTGGACGTAGCCCAAACTGGGTGAACCACGTATATATGTGTCTCTCTTGTTTCATGTTTTTTTCTGTGTTTATATTTCTACAATATTTTATGTGTTCCATTGCTCCGTAATATATAATTTTCTAATAGATGGCTTAACTAGATCATGTTGATTTCACAAAGGAGGGCTTCACAGGGCAAGATAGCTTAACAAGATACAAATGACAGCTTAAAAGGGTGAAATGGTCTTGAAAATGAGGAAGGGAAATTAAGAATCCTTCAACAAAGTTCAAGATGAGGGAAAGTGGGTGATCATTAACAAAAAGCAATTAAGAATTTCTTATTAAATGACCAGAATGATAAATTGAGAAGCAAGAAGCAATTAAGAATTCCCTACCTATGATAACTTAGAAGAAAACATTAAGAATATAAACAATTTTAAAGACAGAATGTAGTAAAGCACTTTCTGAAATATACTTTTTCATTTATCATTAAGATATTAAACACATGTGAAATATTTAAACAAGAGAACTATAAAAACATAAGATATAGAATACTTATTTGTTTCTCGTTTGACACATGAATCCTGTAAAAGTCCTTCGCTTTATTACTTTGTCCACCCAACCATACAATAGTTGTTCAACAACACTTCTATTCCAAAATAAAGAGTATACAGAAATGTCTAAGAATCCACCCCGAGTACTTTGAATGAGGAAGTACTTATACAAAATTTACAACAAAATATATCTTAACTGAGAGAGATATATTCTAGGAAAAATAAATATATTTTACATGAATATAGAGATAGATGGTCTCAAAAATAGAAACTGAAAGTGAACTGTTGGGTTGTTGTCCCTGTTTTTGTTGAAGGAGTTGGAGGCATGCACTATGATTGTGCATCTTGTTGTCTTGCTCGTAATTCTATGCTAGCTGATTGTTTTCATCTTTTCATTAATACTCTTTAACATGTGACTGATACTCTTTATCTGCTTTATCTTCATTCACCTTCTTTTACCAAAATTGACTATGGTAAATACTTCAATTTACTTTTTACCAAGGTAAATCGTAAAATGTCTGTCATATCAATCCACCAATAATCCTTTGGTATCCTAGTCCTTGTTAGTTTCCTGAAGATACCATCAGCTTCTGTGTATTTTACAAAATTAGCTCGTACTAGAAAAAAGTGTTTCAATTCATGCTCAACATAAAAAAGCTTCTCCAAACTGTCATAGAGAACTCTTCCTGTGGGTAATGCTTTAGGTGTAGATGAATTGGCAGAGGAATTGGCTTTCTTGTTTGCATACTGATCCAATTTTTCAATATAATCATCCCATCTCATTAACTTATCATTGACTACTAAAGGACTTGGAAGTCCTTTACTCTATAAGTTGCCAAATTTTTCTGTAAATTCATCTATGTCTTCTTGCATATTCTGACATTTTCTTTCCAAGTTCTGCATTAGAGTTCTTTTTGTCAATACTTTTTTCATTTCAAGGATGGTTCTAGTTCTATCCTCAATATTCAGATGTTCCAATTGATACATGTTTCTACTATTTAGAAAGTTTATTCGCTTGTTAGCTTCTTCAGGTTTCCCTTCTAGCTCTTCCTTGGTTTTTGCAATCTCTTGAAGAGTAACTTTCACTAGGTCAATCTGTTCAAAAATGATTTGAATTGATGACCAAACATCATTGATTGATTGAGTGATGTTGGTCCATAATATTTTCTTGATATCTGTTAAAGGCTTTTCAAATGTGAGATCCTTTTCTAGTGTTTTTACTTGTTGAGCCAAGCCTTTTTTTTCCTCACTTCTTCAACAAAATTAATTTTTGAGACATCATACTTTTGTTCCAAGGTAATGAATTTCTCTTTTACCTTCTATAATTCAGAAAATTGGAGTTTCATTTCCTCCATGGACTTGATCAATTCTTCAGTGCTCTGACTTGAAGTTCCTACTTGTGTTGTACCTGTTCTTGTAATAGTTTCAGTTGTGGCCAAAGGGACATTTGGTGCTAGAGCAGTTGCTAATGTAGAAGGGACTGCTCTAGAAACCACTAGTACTACATTTTGAGGCTGAGAGGTCGACTCACTCTGCCTAGTTTGTAGTGTTTTTTCTAATTCCTACTCTGTCTCATTTAATTTCTCATTTAGCTTGAGGACTAAGTCTATAAGCTCTTCTTCATTCTTCTTTTCAATTACTTCAACATTCTGTGGATGCATAAGTGGTGGCAATTTCAGCTGCTTTCTCAAGGCAGCTACATCCTCATTTTTCCTCTTTATTAGGACCTCTGCAACTTTGACATCCTTTGGGTTATGGCCCAATCCAATAGTCAAATCCTCCAATGATTTGATTCTATTGTCCTTTGCCTGTGAGGAGGCTCTTTCCAACTGCAATTGAGTAGTGGTGTTGTTCAGTGAATTCTCCAATCTGTGTGCCATCATGGCCTTGCTTGTCAATGTCGAATAAACCATTTCCCCCATTTGCTTATTCAATTCTATTTGATCTATGGGGTGAATATCTTTGGCCAAGACCTCAAAATCAGTTTTGAAGTAGTCTGCAATTGATTTTGGCTGCTGTATTGTAGGCTTTAGAAAACTCATCTTCATTTTTCCTTCTTTGATGTCATAAGCTGACATCAACCTAGTTTGATTGGTAGGAGCCATCTTCAAGTATTGAGTGTAAGCTTGGGCCTTTAGCTATTCATTTTTGGCATTTATCTCCTTAAATTTTTCTTTGATGTCTAAGGTCTTGTCATATGAAGACCTGAAAGATAAAACTTCAATACTTTGCTATCTTTCAAGCTCCTGTCTTTGTGAACTAGAAGGTGTTCCACCTACTAGGAAAGTATGCAAACTGTCTCCACCTTCCTTCCTCAAACTCTTTGTTGTTTCTTCAAAAAATTCTTCTTCTGAATGTGGATTTAGCCTGTGTCTCTTAGCACCAGGCTAGCCTGAAGGACCACTGGTAGGGATAGCTACTTCCTTGTCTTTTTTTAAGCTCTTTTCCTCATTCAGAGGAGTCTAAAAAACTGGGGGATCTCTCATATAAACTTGAGCTGTATGGGTGTGTGGTTGAGCCTGTTCATCAGAGATTTTAGGCTGCTTTGACATGTCTGATTGCCTTGATGCTGGAGTACTAGTTTCTTTTTCTTTTCCCTATGATGGTTCTGCAAGGGGTGTACTAGTTTCCTATGAGTGCCTTTGAGAAGTATCTGTTGTAGAGGCACTATTTCCTGGTGTTGGCTCCTGGGAAGTCCCAACTGGTACCTATTCACAAGAGTCCTGGTCAAGTCTCTTTTCTAGATCTTTCATCACATTTTCTACATTGAACTGATCAAAATCCATCTCAGCTAGAGTTCCTTCTCTCCATTCATCCATATTTGCATATTGCTCTATTTCAGGGATTCTGTGATGAAAATATGGTGATAACCTATTTTTCAAGTGTTCTAGGATTTCTTTTGCTTCTTTGCCTGCTTCTCTATTGTTGTACACAAATGGGCCTAAGTGATCTTTATCTCAATTGTGATTTCTTCTTGGCCCTGGTAAAGTGAATCTGATCCGAGTTTATCATTTGCTTATAATATTCCAATGCAAACAACCTCATTGGAACATATTTTGGTAGTTTGAGAGGAGGAAATTCACAACCATATATTCTGATCTCTGTGTAATTCTGGTATAAGTACCAGTCACCTATTTTGTACTGCTTGCATAGCTAAAGGATTCTTTTGATTTCATCACTAATCCTAGGGGGAGGATTTCCTGTCAGCATAGTGGTCACTGGGTGGACAAACTGGTCAATGAATTCATTGTATGAATAGGGACAAGAAAATGAATGGTGGAAGATAGAAGTCCAAAAAATGATTGATCTGGGATTACCCTTTGTATCAAGTTTATTTACAGAAAATGGGAACTTGTCAGAATGATGGTAAAGGATAAGGTGATATATGAATGTGGAACAATTGAATTATTAGCCCCCTATACTACTAGTGTAACCCCTTATTGTTATTAGTACAACCCACTTATTATATTGATGTACCCATGTAGTTCCCATATTGTTACTAATGTGCTCCATAGAAGCCCACTATTGTTATTATTGTGCCCTTACATTATTATTGTTATGTCAGCTCTGATTATGTTATGACCCCTTAGACTCCTATATATAG
>APFE031606443.1:1884-39301 GCA_000404065.3 Pinus taeda | reverse complement strand
GGCGAATCGTTTTTTGGAAAAATCATGGAAAATTAGCCCATTGGGCGAACATTAGCCCCTAAAATTTTCCATGCCTTCCATGCGATACATGCCTTTGTCTTGTGATGAAATTAAAAGATTTCCATATTTAAACTTATCATTCACCACATATTATTCTGCAATCATCATCTACTTACCCTAACTAATTTGACCTAGCATTTTCACTTCTTTATTAGGGTGCACTTAGATTGCCAAACCCTTATCAAACTTTCTTTTCTTTTACATGGTGATGCCTATCTAAGTCTACACTTATTACATCCAAGGGCTTAGGTTAAACTATTGAGCTCCTTTTATTCTCTACCTATCTACTTATCTGCCAAGATTAAACTGTTTGGTCAGATCATTATTCTCTATTTTTACAACATGAAATTGAAAATATGAACTAGTGAAGTTTAAACTATTTGACTATTCATGAATTGTGGCGTAGGTGACAAACTGCACACAATTTTTATTGCACAAAAGTAAAAAGTATTGGCATTTAGACTTGCACACTTTCCTGGCCTTTTATTCTTGGTGGGGTTCAGTTTCTTTCATTTTTTGACCTCTTTTTATTCTTTTCACCCTTTGATTTTTCTTTTAGGGTATATCCTCTTTATGTTTTTTAAATTTTTTGATTGTTTACAAATATGGAAAACCTTTGCAACAAGTAAATGTATGAACATATTACAAATCTAGAGCAAGTCAATCATGATATATGACACCTATTGGTATAGGGTCATAACAGTGGCTCCACTTGGGGATGGATTTCCTTGGTAGAAAGTCAAAAATAGTAGATTAGTGACCTCTTAATGACTTTAACTGTACTCTGTAATCTTCTTTTTCTTTCTGCTTTATTGTATGTAATACAGTGATACTTCTGAAGCTTCAGGCCTTCTCTTCGCACTTCAACTCCAAAATCTTACTGTCCAATCAACACTATGACATTACAAAAGATATAATATGTACTTGTGAGGAACATGGTAACATTAGTAAGTAGGATCAAAGTAGTGCTTTAACATCTGACCATTGATTGGTCCTTCTTCTAACTCTTTAAGAAAATATGCATTGTTTCCTTTGAAAGCATAGATGATGTGTGGTCCTTTCCATAGGATGTCAAACTTCCCATGTTTCCCCTTGTCCTCTCTTCTAGAATCCCATCTTAACACTTTATCTCCAAGGTAGAAATATTTTTCCTTGGTTCTTCTATCAAATATCTTCTTAAGCTTCTCTTGCAACACTTGGGATCTTTGGTACACCTCCTCCCGGATCTGCTGTAAATTGATAGTCTGGTTTATCCTTCTTTGAATATCATTAGGTTCCACTTGAGCTTCTTGGAGTATTTTCATGACAAGAACTCCTAATGATGAAGGAAAGACAACCTCCATGCCATATACTAACTCATAAGAACTAGTTCCAATGGATTTTTTGGTTGTGAGTCTTTCTGCCCACAAAGCATTTATCAGTTTTTTGTTCCAAGTTTTCTTGTTTTCTTCCAGGAGTTTTTTCATGATATTAATCAGACTCTTGTTGGAAGATTTGGCCAGTCCATTCCCTTGAGGGTAATAGGTTGTGGAATAGCCCAATGTAATGTGATACTTGTTACAGAAACTAATCATTTTCTTTGACTTGAAATTTGTAGCATTATTAGTAATGATTTTAGTGGGGCAACCAAATCTGGACAATATATTGGTCTCTAGGAAACCTATGATCACAGCGTCATTGGTCTATCTGGAAGGAATGGCCTCTATCCATTTAGTAAAATAGTCAGTGGCAGTGAGTATCCATTTGTGCTGGCCTGAAGAGGGTGGATGGATTTCTCCAATGAAGTGAAGACCCCATTTTTGGAAAGGTTTCTCGGTAGAAATGGGTTTCAAGGGAAAAGGTAACAAAATTATTTTGCCTTCAAAGATTTGACATTTATGGCAAGAAGTTACAAATCGTTTCACATCTGCAAACAAGGTTGGCCAATAGAATCCAGCCCTTAGGATTTTATCTGCAGTTTACTTCGAATAAAGATGTCCACCATAGTCTCCTGCATGAAATTATTGGAGAGCCTTGTCAGCTTCATATTTTAATAAACAATTCAATAAAATTCCTTCATGATTTTTCCAAAAATGAATATTATCTAAGATGCAAAACTTTGAAGCTTTCATTTTCAAAAACCTATTCTTGGTTCTGGATAACCCTGTAGGAGCCTGCAGGTTTTGTAAAACATAAATTACATCAACATACCAAGGTGAGTCTAAAAAGGCTTGGTTGATTTGTGGAGTCGCCATCTCCTGCTCATTATCCAGTTCATTTATGTCCAGGGCTTGACAATTAGTTTTTGCCATGAGTTTGGCCAATCCATAACCTTTTATTAGTTTGGTAGGTTTTATCTCTATATCATACTCCAAAATGGTGGCTATCCATTTACCTCTTTTTCCATAAATTTCATCCTGAGTTAGGATGTCTTTGACAACTGCATTAGGAACATAAGATATCACATGAGAGTATAATATGTAGACTCTAAAGTCTTTAATGGCTTTTACCAGTGCAAAAGCTTGTTTCTCCATTATTTTTTATTTTAATGATGCATCTTTGAGTGCTTTACTAAAAAAAGGCTATAGGTTTTTCACATCCTTGATCATCCTTTTGTAATAAAACTACAGCTATGGTGTGTTCTGATGCAAAAGAAAAAATGATGAAGTCTCTATCAAATTGTGGACTGGTGAGGACAGGTGTTCTGGTCAAGGCCATTTTGATTTCTTCAAATGATTGTTTGGCCTCTACTGTCCATTTGATGCTTGAATCCTTTTTTAGCATGTTATTTAGTAATCTAATGAGTTCAGCTAAGTTAGAAATGAATCTTCTTAAAAAAATTATCTTCCCTAGGAAAGCTTGAAGTTTTTTAATGCTTCTTGGATGAGGTATTTGTAGAATAGCTTCGATCATAGAAGGGTCAATTCGAATTCCATCTTTGGAAATGATATGACCTAAAAGTTTACCTTTTTCCAGACCGAACAAGGACTTCTTTGGATTCAAAGAAATGACATATTTTCTGCATTTTAAAAAGACTTGCCTGAGATGGTCCAAGTGTTGTTGATCTAATTTAGAAAAAAACAGTGAGATCATCCAGATATATAACAAAAAATCATGAATTTCTTTGGCAAAGGCAATGTCCATTGCCCTTTGGAAGGTTGATCCACCGTTTTTTAGTCCAAATGGCATTTTGATGTACATAAAAGTTCCCCATGGTGTTGCAAAAGTAGTTTTATCTTGGTCATCAAGATGAACCAAGATTTGGTTATATCCTGAAAACCCATCCAAAAGTGAAATTATAGAAGAACCCACTACCCTTTGCAAAATATGATCCATTTTGGGTAAAGGATAGTTATCTTTAAGAGAGACCTTACTCACATTCCTCAGATCAACACATAATCTTATTTCCCCAGTTTTCTTCCTAGTAGGTACAAAGTTAGACACCCACTCTGAAAATCTAATATGGGCAATCCTTCATACATGTGTTTAATTTCTTTTTCAATTAATGGTAATAACATAGGGTTAATTATTCTGAGTTTTTTCTTAAAGGGCTTTTGATTTTCTTTCAGAGGTATAGTGTGCTGAATAATAGAGGTGTCATAGGATTTCAAATCCTCGCAACTCCAGGCAAAGACATCTTGGAATTCCCTCATAAGTTCAACATACTTTAGATTTTGATTAGGAGGTAAAGATTTTGATAATTTTATCATTTTTGGATTGTCCTGAGTTCCTAAGTTGTATTCTTCAATATCTGCTTTTAATGGTTCCCTTTTAGGTTTCTTGGGAATGTCATTGGAATCAAACAGATCTTCTAGAGGAGTCATTCCTTTGGGTAGATGATTGTCCTTTAGGTTGATAACCTCTGTTTCTTCTTCAATTATCTCATCTAGGTCCATTTTTTTCAGATCTTGAATTTCCTTTTTAGTGAATTTTGTGAGATGAAGCATATTTATTGAATTTTCCTCGAGAATTTTTGTTTCTACTTCATTTATTTGATTAGAATTAATAGTTGTATCAACATCTATGCTACTATTAGAAAACTCTTCATCTAAAGTTAAAAAGTTATTGATCTGCTCATCACTATCAAAAACCTGCCAATTCTTCAAATTATCAGGGATGGCTAGTCTATGCATAATCTCAGTAGTATATTGATGATTAGGTTCAAAAGGTAATTTGCAGGTGTTGGAAAAATTGGCCAGGCTATGGGCTTGCATTTTGTGTTTTCTAGGAATAGTTGCAAGCTGAGTTTCCAAAAAAGTATTGAGAATTTCTATCACTGTTCCTCTATAATATCCTAGTCTAGGATCCCTAGTTGAGAAAGTTCCTTTAATCTGTTTGATTATTAATTCTAAATCTCTTATGACAGACACTCTGATTGCTCCTAATCTTTTGACAAGTTTAAGACCCAACAAGAGAGCCTCATATTCTGCTATGTTATTGGTGCATTTAAAATTTAGTCTGTAGGCATGGCCTTCAACATGATCATTTTCTAAATTACACACCCAAATTCCTGCTCTTGCCCCTAGTTTATTGAATGAGCCATCAAATTCTAAATGCCAAAGGATTTCATGCTCATAATTGATGTCTCGGGTAGTAGGAGCTTGTTCAACAGTGGGATTTGGTTTTTCATTCTCATTTGATTTTTCTTTGTTATCTGATATTTCCTGAATATGAACACTTGATTTTTCTTTTTTAATTTCTTTTGGTTCTACTGCTAAAACTTCTAAAGTATTGGAAGGATTGGTTTCTACATTGTAAAGAATGAAAGAGTCCATATCAGGGTGTACTGAGTAGATGGGGAAATTTTGGGGTCTTTCCTGACTACTTACTACATATTTCATCAATGTTTCTCTGTATAGTTTCTTTGTTTGTCCAAAAATTGATATAGTAGCATATGAAATATCCAATTGAAGAGATCCTTAAAGCTTAGCAACCCAGGATATGGATAGTAACATGCCATATTTGGGTGGTATATCTACTACCACTATATCCATTAAAATTGTTTTTTCAGGGTATTGAACCAATGAGACACACAAGTCTTTTATCCATCCTAAACATCTCACTTGACTAGAATCAAAAGAAAACAAATCTTTGTATGGTCTAGTGATGTCTAGGTCTAACTTTTCCATTACAAACTTGGGCATGAGATTATGAGATTCCCCAAAGTCAAACATGGCATTGTGAAGAATCTTATCATGTATGTTTAGGCTCACATAGAAGGGAGGAATTCCTCCTTCCAATGGTTTTCCATTCACTTCTGGACCAAAGATTAATTCGGGCTGGTCATTAAAAAGATTAACTGAGTCTTCAATTCTAGTAATTTTTAGTGATCTATTGATTTGAGTTTGGTAGGCATCATGTTTAGCTAATTCAGATAATGGGACAACAATTTTTAGCTTACCTACTTCAGTTTCTAGATTAAAGGGTTTTTCTATTTGGGCTTTTGGATTTCGAGCAATAGTATTCTCTCTGTCTTCTGTGTTTTCTAAGTTTTTCTCCTTTTCAGGAGTGGAATCATGATTTGTTGATTCTCCTAAATCAAATTATGAATGTTTTCCCACGATTCCTTTAGAAGGAAGGGAAGTGGAGGGTTGTTTATTGTTTGGTTGATTATCAGAGGCATCTTCAATTATGGGGTTAGAAGGATAGTGTTTGATCTAGAAAGAATATGTACAAGTGTGGCGACTGTCTTACCTTTTTTGGGCTGATTTGGAACCTTTTTCTTATTTGTTTCAAGGAAATCAATTCTCCTACTTCTTAGGTTGTATTGTTTATGCACCTCAAAGATGGTTGTGTCATATCCTTCCCTAAAGTCGAATGATTCCCTCGATTGAGTTTGAAACTGTTTAAGTATGTGGGCCTCTTTATCCTCTTGGGTCAAGAAAACTTCTCCTTCATTACCTGGCCCCATGAGATTAATTTGAGTATCTTCTTTTGGTTCTTCAGAGTTGGAAGATTTTGCATAATTCTCTTGGAAAGGGGGTCTAATGTTTTGGTCAGAACCATTCTTTTCAGTGATCGGGTTTTGATTTTTCCTAAAATTAGGATTTCTCCCTGTGTTGGTTTGTTGACCATCCCAAGGATATTTCCTTTCAATTGTATCCACTCTGTCTCCTATTCTATCCATCCCTTTAATTATGCCATATAGCTTTTGTTCAAACAATGAAGTTTCTTCCTTTAATGGTATCCTCCTTTCACTCCTAGCCTTGGCTCTTTTAGATATCAGATTGGCTTCAACACTGACTGCTATGCTTTGCATATCTTCCAAAGTAGAAGGAGCTCGTTCTCTCAACTAGAAAGCCATATCAGAATCAAATCCATCTGGGAATCTGATTAAGGCTAAACCTGGTGGGGATCTAAGATTTTGAGGGATAGCATTATACACACTATTGAATCTAGTGCAATAATCATGCATAGTCTCTTGTGTTCCTCTCTTTATGTTTTCATATTCAGACAAAATCTGAATAGGGTCTTTCTTTTTCTCCCATATGTTCAGGAATTGTCGATAGAGAATTGCTAGGTTGTCTATACTATTTTCTGCTAAACCTCTGAACCAGGTTCTGACTTCCCTAGAAAAGCTTTGAATGAATATTCTCATTCGTACATCATTAGTGTCTATTTCATAAATTTCAAAATAATCAGTCATCTTCTTGGTGTGTTGTTGGGCTGTATAGGTACCAGTGCCATCAAAAGTAGTGATCTTGCTTTGGTAATCCTAGGGCATGGCACCTAAGTTTTTTGGTAGTACCAGGGGGCATATCTATTTGCCATTGCTATAGGCAATGGTCAAACAAAAGCTGGGGTTAGAATAATAGTGGATGTTTGAGTTGTGGATGGAAAGCTAGAGGGGATGGTTTGAAGTTGAGATGTATGAGGAAAGGATGATGAGCTCGCAGAAACAGTGGTGATTACAAAGGGATTAGGTGTTCCTTCAGTGGTAAGATCAGATTGTGGTGAGTTTTGCAAATATCTATCAATTGACAAATTAGCTTCTTGGAGCTCTAATTCTCAGATGAACTCTGGGTCTTGGACTAGGTCAATTAATTCAGAATCGGATGAAGTCCTAAACAAAGAGGTTTCAAAGTATTCATCAAAGGGTTGGTCTTCGAGGTAAATCCACCTAACAGGACAGGATGAGAATCTTAAGGTGGGTCGAGGAATAACAAAACTTTCTTATCTCCTAAGAATTTTGGGGATCAGATTGGAGTTCTCAAATACTTGTGGTGGATTGGGATCAAGATTAGCTCTAGTGTAACGAGTCCATTTTGAAGCCAGGTTTTTGGGTTTTGTTTTTTATTTTCTTAACTGATGTCAAACGAACAACTTCTATGATTTCTTTAAGATGCTTTAGATTTAGGGTTTAAATGTTCTTAAAGATTTATTTTAACTGAGGAATTGTCTTCCCCAGTGGAGTCGCCACTATGTTATCACTGAGATATTCCTTGAAGTTGCCAGAAGAAGGAAAGGGGTCCAAGGTAACCACAAACCAACTTTTAAGTACAAAATCTAGCCAATTTGTACTCAGATAGGGCTCTCTCTTTAAGATTTAGCCTTGCTTATAGGATATTAGGCTAGTTATGAAAGCTTGGGGGGTTTTGATTTTGTTTGGTGGTGGAATTCAGGACCAGATGAATAGAACAAAGTATTTCAGGCCATTGGGCTATGGAGTCAACTGAAGATGGCTTAACTGGATCAGGTTGATTTCACAAAAGAGGGCTTCACAGGGCAAGATAGATAAACAAGATACAAATGACATCTTAAAAGGGTGAAATGGTCTTGAAAAGGAGGAAGGGCAATTAAGAATCCTTCAATAGAGTTCAAGATGAGGGAAAGTGAGTGATCATTAACAAAAAGAAATTAAGAATTTCTTATTAAATGACCACAATGATAAACTAAGAAGCAGGGAGCAATTAAGAATTCCCTACCTATGATAGCTTATAAGAAAACATTAAGAATATAAACGATTTTAAGACAGAATGCAGTAAAGCACTTTCTGAAATATACTTTTTTGTTTATCATTCAGATATGAAACACGTGTGAAATATTTAAACAAGAGAATTGTAAAAGCATAAGATATAGAATACTTATTTGTTTCTCGTTTGACACATGAATCCTGTAAGAGTCCTTTGCTTTATTACTTTGTCCAACTAGCCATACAATAATTGTTCAACAACACTTCTATTCCAAAATAAAGAGTCTACAAAAATGTCTAAGGATCCACCCCCAGTACTTCGAATGAGGAAGTACTTATACAAATTTACAACAAAATATGTCCTAATTGAGAGAGATATATTCTAGGAAAACTAAATATATTTTACATGAATATAGAGACAGAGGGTCTCGAAAATAGAAACTGAAAGTGAACTGCTGGGTTTTTGTCCCTGCTTTTGTTGAAGGAGCTGGAGGCAGGCGCTATGATTATGCATATTGCTGTCTTGCTCATAATTTTGTGTTGTCTGATTGTTTTCATCTTTTCACTAATACTCTTTAACTTGTGACTGATACTCTTTATCTGCTTTATCTTCATTCACCTTCTTTTACTAAAATTGACTATGGTAAATACTTCAATTTACTTTTTACCAAGGTAAATCATAAAATGTCATATTAGTCCACCAATCATCCCTTGGTATCCAGGTCCTTGTTAGTTTCCTGAAGATCTCATCAGCTTCTATGTAATTTACAAAATTAGCTTGTACTGTAAACAAGTGTTTCAACTCATGCTCAACATAAAAAAGGTTCTCCAAACTGTTATAGAGAAGTCTTCCTGTGGGTAATTCTTTAGGTGCAGATGAACTGGCAGAGGAACTGGCTTGGCTTTTTGCATACTGATCCAATTTGTCAATATAATCATCCTACCTCATTAACTTATCATTGATTACTAAAGGACTTGGAAGTCCTTTACTTTGTAAGTCGCCAAATTTTTCCATAAATTCATCTATGTCTTCTTGTATATTATGACATTTTCTTTCCAGGTTCTGCATTAGAGTTCTTTTTGTCAATACTTTTTTCATTTCAAGGATGGTTCCAGTTCTATCCTCAATATTCAGCCGTTCTAATTGATGCTTTTTTCTGAAGTTTAGAAAGTTTATCAACCTGATAGCTTCTTTAGGTTTCCCTCTTAGCTCTTCCTTGGTTTTTGCAATCTCTTGAAGGGCAACTTTCACTAGGTCAATTTGTTCAAAAATGATTTGAATTGATGACCAAACATCATTGGTTGATTGAGTGATGTTGTTCCATAATATTTTCTTGATATCTGTTAAATGATTTTCAAATGTGAGATCCTTTTCCAGTGTTTTTACTTGTGGAGCCAAGCCTTTGTTTTTCCTCACTTCTTCAGCAAAATTAATCTTTGAGAGATCATACTTTTGTTCCAAGGTAATGAATTTCTCCTTTACCTTCAGTAATTCAAAAACTTGGAGTTTCATTTCCTCCATCGACTTGATCAATTCTTCAGTGCTCTGACTTGAAGTTCCTACATGTGTTGCACTTGTTCTTGTAATAGTTTCAGTTATGGCTAAAGGGACATTTGGTGCTAGAGCAGTTGCTAATGTAGAAGGGACTGCTGTAGAAACCACTGGTACTACATTTTGAGGCTGAGAGGTTGACTCGCTTTTCCTACTTTGTAGTGTTTTTTCTAATTCCTGCTCTGTCTCTTTTAATTGCTCATTTAGCTTGAGGACTAAGTCCATAAGTTTTCCTTCATTCTTCTTTTCAATTACTTCAGCAGTCTGTGGATGCATAAGTGGTGGAAATTTTAGCTGCTTTCTCAGGGCAGCTATATCTTCGTTTTTCCTCTTTATTAGGGCCTCTGCAGCTTTGAAATCCTTTGGGTTATGGCCCAATCCAATAATCAAATCCTTCAATGATTTGATTCTATTGTCCTTTACATCTGAGGAAGCTCTTTCTAACTGCAATTGAGTAGTGGTGTTGTTCAGTGAATTCTCCAATCTGTGTGCCATCATGGCCTTGCTTGTCAATGTGGAATAAACCATTTCTCTCGTTTGCTTATGCAATTCTATTTGATATATGGGGTGAATATCTTTGGCCAAGACCTCACAAACAGTTTTGAGGTAGTCTGCAATTAATTTTGGTTGTTGTACTGTAGGCTTTAGAAAACCCATCTTCATTTTGCCTTCTTTGATGTCATCAGCTGACATCAACCTAGTTTGATTGGTAGGAGCCATCTTCAAGTATTGGGTATAAGCTTGGGCCTTTAGCTATTCATTTTTGGCCTTTATCTCCTTGAATTTTTCTTTGATGTCTAAGGTCTTGTCAGATGAAGACCTGAAATATGAACTTTAGTGCTTTGCTGTCTTTCAAGCTCCTATCTTTGCGAACTAGAAGTTGTCCCACCTATTGGGAAAGTATGCTGACTGTCTCCACCTTCTTTCCTCAAACTCCCTGTTGTTTCTTCAAAAAATTCTTCTTCTAAATGTGGATTTAGCCTATGCCTCTTAGCACCAGGCTCGTCTGAAGGACCACTGGCAGGGGTAGCTACTTCCGTGTCTCTTTTTAAGCTATTTTTCTCATTCAGAGGAGTCTGCAAAATTGGGGGATCTCTCATATTAACTTGAGATGTATGGGTGTGTGGTTGAGCCTATCCTTCAGAGATTTCAGGCTACTTTGACATGTCTAATTGCCCTGATGCTAGAGTACTGGTTCCTTGTTCTTTTCCCTGTGATGGTTCTGCAAGGGGTGCACTAGTTTCCTGTGAGTGCCTTTGAGGCACTAGTTCCTGGCGTTGGCTTCTGGGCTATCCCAACTAGTATCTGTTCACAAGAGTCCAGGTCAAGTCTCTTTTCTAGATCTTTCATCACATTTTCTACATTGACCTAATCACTATCCATCTCAGCTAGAGTTCCTTCCCTCCATTCATCCATATTTGCATATTGCTCTATTTTAGGGATTCTGTGATGAAAATATGGTGATAAATTATTTTTCATTCTCCTATCACAAATGAAACTATGTGGGTCATATCTCCAACCAAAACTTTTACTTAATTTCAAGTGTTCTAGGATTTCTTCTGCTTCTTTACCTGCTTCTCTATTGTTGCAGACAAATGGGCCTAAGTGATCTTTAATTCTCAACTGTGCTTTATTCTTGGCCCTGGTAAAGTGAATCTGATCCGAGTTTATCATTTGCCTATAATATTCCAATGCAAACAACCTCATTGGAATATATTTTGGTAGTTTGAATGGAGGAAGTTCACAACCATATATTCTAATCTCTATGTGATTTTGGTATATGTACTAGTCACCTAGTTTGTACTGGTTGGATAGCTGAAGGATTCTTTTGATTTCATCGCTAATCCTAGGAGGAGGATTTTCTGTCAGCATGGTAGTCACTTGGTGGACAAACTGGTCAATGAATTCATTGTATGAATAGGGAAAAGAAAATGAATGGTGGAAGATAGAAGTCCAAAAAATGACTGATCTGGGATTACCCTTTGTATCAAGTTTATTTACAAAAAATGGGAACCTGTCAGATTGATAGTAAAGGATAAGGTGATATATGAATGTGGAATACTTGAATACTTTTTCATGTTCCAGCCTCATGAATTGGTCATGGATTTTCTCAGCAATGAATGCAACATAGTTATACTTGACAGTAGGAGGCTAACTAGGGGTAAAGATGGACATTAAAACTAGGGTCAATTCATCCGCATACTCACTAGTATTGGAACCCATGACTGCAACTATCATATCAACTATAGTTTTGCCTATCTCTGTGAAGAAAATTGACAAATAAGGAAGGGGATTTTTGGGTTGATGTTGTTTATCTATAAAAGTCTAGAAAAGGCAACTGAGTTCAGAGTCAGACAATTTAGATGATTTCTCTAGCAAATCTCCAAGGGAAATAGGGGTGAGGTTTTTACTAGGCTGAAACTGAAGCATCTCATTGATTGAGTTTACAGTAATTATGAAGAGAATAGATTGATTGGGGGACATTATTTCTCTGATATTGGGATCATAATTGGCATGACACTGATGGATAATATCAGGGAAATACGCATAGAGGGGAGGAAGTACATTGGGAGATTTCATTCCCAAAGTCCTATGGTATCATAGCCCTTCACGTAATTATCCTGGCATTGGCAAAATACTTTCAGGTAGTCTTTATGAGTATCCAGGTCTTTTATTTGAAAATATTTATCTGCTAAGGGCAGATAATCCAAATCACCATGAGGGGTAGTGATAGGCACTACATTGAGGGAAACGGGGGTTTCCATTCTGGCTCGTGTGGATTCAGATAGGAAACTGGGGTTTTGAAGTGGAATTGTTGAAAACAAAGGGTCCGGGAAACTTGAATTCTGAATGCAGCGGCTGAATTATGATGAAATTTGGGTTTTTTCAATTAATTACAAAGGAAAACAAGTATTTACAGGTTTTCTGGATGGAAACTGGTAAATACATGTTTTTAGTGGCAGGCAATGGAATGCAGGTTCACTTTGTGTGAATGGAGGACTTGGAGTGGCGTCAAAATACAATTTTGAGGGTGGATGATGGTTAGGTGTACGAGTTGGTCGAATTCAATGTTCAGGTTGCTGCATGCATGCGTTTTTTAGAAATAAGGACGAAAACTAATTAACTTTGTTTTTTATGCAAAGTCAACTTTTGGCGGGTTCGGGATTTGGACAGATGGCATCAACAGGAAAATGATTTGACATTTTGTCAGTAGCGGGAGGCGGTAAGCAGTTTTCATCGCACCGCTGATGGAGGGGAGGTGGTATTTGGGTGCAACCGTGTGATTCCACATGATGAGTGACATGTAGCGATGGCACTATTCAGAAAACTGCTCTCCATCGCGTGCTAAAGTTCAACCGCGGATGGTTATGCGATATGTGCGACAAATGTCAAATTTCCGGGATCCGATCGAATGCCTATCGAGGATGTGAGATGGCGGGAGGTTAATGGAGGGTGGACCTAACATAATTAAATGGTTTTAATTACATTGTGGGTGATTTGATTGGTCGAAGAAGTTATTAATTAACCGTGGGGGTTAATTAATCCTTGCTTTAGCATGAAGGGAATCGGGCTTTTAATTAACTACAGATCAGTTAATTAATCCCATTTATTGAATCTATTATGGTTATATTTAACTGAGAGGCGGGATATGTAAAATTTGGGGTTTTTGTGTATTTATAATAATACGAGAATGGGTAATGTTTATTTAGGGGAACTATATAGTAATATGAATTAGTGGTTAATATGATTTTATGAAATGTGAGATGTGCGCCGAGTTTAAAACATATATATATATATATATATATATATAAATGAGGGTAAGTGGACATGAAGGTTTATATAGAAAGTGTTTTATTTCCCTAAGTAAAATAGGATTTTACTTAGGAAAAGATTTATTAGGGAAATGAATAACTTATGAAAGGGTGTGATTATTGATGAATGGGCTTAAGTGTTTAAGGTATTATAGATTAGTGGGATGAGGGTCCGGTCCCTCCAAAAGTCAAAGAAATGCTCTGAGCCCCTCTAACTTGATTACCTTGGCACTTAGCGGAAATTAGTGAAAATTTAGGGGAAATGAGTAGGGAAGTTAATTGTTTTTTGACTTTGCTTGCTCAATGTGCCTTCTATGTGATACACGCCTTTGCCTTGTGATGAAACTAAAATATTTACATATTTAAACTTATCATTCACCACATATTATTTTGCAACCATCATTTACTTACCCTACCCTACTTTAACCTAGCATTTTCACTTCTTTATTAGGGTGCACTTAGACTGGAAAACCCTTATCAAACTTTCTTTTCTTTTACATGGTGATGCTTGTCTAAGTCTACACTTATTACATCCAAGGGATCAAATTAAATTGTTCATCTCCTTTTATTCACTCTACCTATCTACTTATCTGCCAAAATTAAACTGTTTGGTCGAATCTTTATTCTCTATTTCTACAACATGAAATTGAAAATATGAACTAGTCAAGTTTAAACTATTTGACTATTCATGAATTGTGGCATAGGTGACAAACTGCACACAATTTTTATTGCACAAAAGCAAAAAATAGTAGCATTTAGACTTGCACACTTTCCTGGTCTTTTATTCTTGGCAAGGTTCATTTTCTTTCATTTTTTGACCTCTTTTTATTCTTTTCACCCTTTGATTTTTCTTTTAGGGTATACCCTCTTTACATTTTTTAAATTTTTTTATTTTTTACAAATATGAAAAACCTTTGCAACAAGTAAAGGTATGAACATATTACAAAGCTAAACCAAGTCAATTATGATATATGACACCTATTGGTATAGGGGCATAACACCTTCCACAGGGGGGATGTAAGGAGGTAACTTTGGCGTGGAAGGTATGTGGGAGACATCCTCTACTTCATCATCTTTCACCTCAATTTGGACGATTAGAGCTTGCAAGTCTTCCTCCTCCTCTGTTTCAATGGTGATGGATTTTCCCTTTTCTGCCATTAACAATTTTCCAAACTATGGGTTTCTTGGGGATACACGAACTGGCCCCATCGTTTTCTCATCTTTCTATGGTCGTGGCGTGCGTGGTGATTTTGGAACTTCTAGCACAGTTGCCGCCTCTCCAAGCTCCTCATGGGCCATACAGGGCTCCGCGGTAACTTCGGCGAATTGCACTCTTGTTCTAGTAGCCATCATCATGTCTACACTTGAGGATGGTAAGAGTACGCGATGCTCAATTCTCTGTACTTTCCCAATTATCAAACAACCAAGTGTTGCCTTGTGGCTAGCCCTTGGGGTTTTATAGCATCTTCTGAATTTGAATTCGACCCTTTCCCCCACTTCTTAGTCATTAATGTCTTCTTGGTGGTAAATCGTCCCAAATATAGCTCTTAATTTGTGTCTTAATTGCCCACTACCCGCTCCTTTTTTCCTTAAATTGGACCTCTTATCATGAACAGTGACACCAATTGTCACCTCCCAGCGTACCTGCACAGCAGTGTAGCCACCCATGCATGTGTGCGACCCCTGTGACATATCGATCTTGTGTGCAACCTCCGTATCGTGCACCTCCCATACATACTCTTTTATAGTCCCGTGCTCTCTTTCAACTGCTTGGAGCGCTAAGACTGTGCTCTCTACGAATAGTTAAGTCGTCGCACTACCTATGTGAGGCTTCAATTTACCTTCCATACCAGTTTGTGAGCACCCCTCAATTACCCTCGCGTCCGTTAGTGCTTCATGTTCTTCCTTGTACGGTGCACTCCCTTGGATACTTTGTCTAGTAAGGTGTGGTCATAGCCATGATAACAGGGCCACAAATTCTTCTAATGCAGTAGTATGACTGGCTATACCTTGTCCTGTCGTGCTTAATGTCTTGGCGCAGCATGCTTGCGCAATTTCAGTTTCTAGTTTGTTGATTTCTTGGTCCAATAACATGATTTTCTTTCCCATCCATACCTGATCTTCTTCGAGTTCATGAAGTTTCAAGTTCCCTCACTGATTGGCTTCCTATAACTACATAATTCCTTGACCCGGGTCCTTGTGTACTATCCCAACTGTGGGAGATGATGTATGGGGATTCTTCTCAGCTCTTATGATCTCATCTTTTCTCTTCGGTGTTGGAGTCATTTCCATGCTCAGGTTTTTTCTCATGGCCCTATAGGCCCATCAAACCATTGGTACACATAGGTCCTAATCAGTTTGTCTCGCCTAGTGAACTCTGTTCATGATTTCACATACCTTTTTGAATGCTTCGATGTGGACTATTTGTGATGTGTGTTGCTTTTCCTGCTGCTACATCTAGTTTTGATTTTTGATCCTTACTCTAGGGTGTGCATGTGTGGACTACACCATACCTGTCTGCACCCATTGACACAGGTGGGCGTGAAAGCTACTTCATCCTGTTTGCCCAAATTTCGTTCAACACTAGGGGCTTCCAAACCGTAAGCGTATTCGCCTTCTACATTTTTGCTAGTTTACAATGGCCTCCTGATGTGTACAACACCATCGTGCAGGTGTTGCGCGCAGTGCCCATTTTAGCGCACCGTACCGCTGCTGTTCCGGTACTGCACTTTCAAATTGGTCCAGGAATTCATCCACCGCTATCACTCCATCATATTTTGGTAGTTCCCTTGCTTATGTTGTCACACAAGGCAGTGATATAATCATCATGTTGCAATTCAGTGTGGTCACTTTGTGCAACTGGTTCTCCCAGTGCTCTACTTCTTCATCTAAATCTGAAGTATAGGAGACGTCGCGCTCCCACAAGATTCTCCCATCTACAGTCAGGTTCACCTGATCCTGGTATCATGCCGTTATCTGGTAAATAAAATCCAGGTCATCGTCACTTTCATCGTCGCGCATTGGTTCAGTGTAGTGCACTCCTTCAGCTGGGTCTAACGGGACTACTATGCATAATGAATTTTTCTCGAATATCATCTTCCACTTTTTCAGGTTGATGAATCCATTCATATCGGTAGCCCAGTCTATTCCTAACAACGTAAGATAGGGATCATTGTCATTGACTATCTCTATCACTTCAAATTCCGTCTGTGTGATCGCATCTTCAATATCAACTGTTACTCCTTGCAACCTCCCCATGGGAAAAATCTTATGTTGGTTTTCCATTCTTAATTGAATAGGGGACCACTGCAACATGAGCCTGCCCATGCGTTCCCATTTCTGCTTTGGTAATACATTCACATCCGAACCCAAATCTAGGATTACATGATCCATTTCATATTCCCCAATCTGTGTAGTCAACCGCATTTCTCTTCAAGTATGCAATGCATGCTTCCCCATTTTCCGGACAAAACATGGTTACCCTGACCTCGCGCACCTAGTGACCAGTTCCTATAGTCCTTTAACCACTTTGTTATCACACAGTAGTTTCATGCATGTATCCAGAAAGGTAGTAAGCATGGAAGGATCCATTCCTAGCTCTAGTTGATCCTTACTACCTGAAGTGGAGGCCTTCGTGAAGCTCTTCTTAGCTTCCATGAATGTCTCCTTGGTGCGTTCTATGTCAAACTAAGGTTCCTTGTCGGGAGCCTTGCGAACCCATGTATCTTCGCAAGCTGCTTCCCTTATCTTCCCATGTGGTTGCACCACTTCTGAGCATCATGTCACATTTGGGTATTCTTTGCGTGGTTCAGACCTCATCATTTGGATATTCTAGGTTGGCATAGGCTGAAATACCCATTTTTCATGAATTTGTGTGATCAACGTAGGACAATCTATTGTTTCGTGATCAAACTAAGCACAGTACGAATAGAACATCCTCGTCAGGTTGGTGCAATCGCAGGCGTAGTGCCCTTGTCCTCCACAATTGTAAAAAATTAACTATCTACAGCCCCTTCCTGGTCCCATTCCTCGTCATCCTCGACCTCACCCCTGAAATCCAGTGCGCACCATCCCCACAGCTGGGTTGAGAGCTCGCATTTCTGTCTACATCCTATAGGTTGGGGTTTGATCCATCATTAGCTCACAGCCACAACAAGTGCGCTCGTCATGTCGTACCAATCTGCAGAAATTACAAAAAGGTTGTTGGGGATTCGGCGTATACTTTTGCAACAAATAATAGTTGTCCATCGCTTTTTTTCCTCCTATATGACAGATCGCACACCATAATGCAGGTGTCACACTTGGCCCTATCTGTACCTTCGGGCTCAACAACATTGGCCCCCCTCCTGCCAAGTAGTTCGTGAAAACTATACAGTGGTCCTTGTCATGGCCCTGGCCTTTGCATTTTACACACCATACTTCCTTGCACACCTCTGGCCGCAGTTCCCTATCCTGCTTCAAGCTCTGCATCTCCAGGCAAAGATTCTATAGTTGCACGTGGATTTGTTGAACTCCCAACATAGGATCTTGTATTAGAGTCTCATGCAACCTCATCAATGCTTTAGCCTGCATGGAGAGCTTCTGTTGAGACAGTGTCGGCCTCAAGTGTAGTGTCAGGGATGCCACAAACCATGCGCGATGTTGTGCATCAGTGAGCGTCATATTAGCCTCATGGATCGTACTCTTTAGTCGCTGATCCAGATCCTAGGGGAACTTTCCTAGAAGCATCATGATCTCTTTGAACCCGATGATTGATTGTGTTTCAAATTTCAGCTGGCTAAATTCTCTATTCAATGCATTCTGGATCTCGTCTATCCCTGCGTTTGGGTGGTCGTTAGAGTGCTTAATATACCATGTCAACACACAATATTGTAGCACACTCACCAATGTATCCTTCTTAATGTTGTCGTCCGTGACCCTTTGTGCTTCCCATACTGCTCTTACCACGAACCATAACTGGTTTGGATCCTCATTCCCTACTCCTCTGAATATGGGTAATTTAATCGCACTCACCATGCTAAACTGTGAGGTTGGTGTAGGTGGAGCGGTTGGAGATGGAGGTGGAGCAGGTGGTGGCATAGGTGGAGGTGGTAGCTGCGGAATGCGCTGCTTTATCAAACTGAATACACTTCTCAGAGAGACCCGAGTGAGCTCTTCCTCGCTCTCTAGTGAAGGTGAAATTAAGGGACTATTTTCTAATTCCCCACTACCTTTGTAGATCCTTCTGCTCTGTGTTGTTCCAAACATTAATGTATTCGCATAACCCGTTTTTCACATAAAAGCATCTTAATCCAAGTATTCAAAGATTTAATATACTTACCTCGTGATCCTTTGAGAAACTGTTGCTCTGCCTCACTGTAGCTTACGGTCGTGTCCACCACAAACTCAGAGATAAATCCCCCTATTATCCGGTCAAGCCAATGGTCCACAACTCGCACGACCTTATCTTCTGATGCATCTAGTATGCCCTCTAATTCTAGAGTCTACACTGTCGGTTGGTCGTGCTTACACCTTCCCTGGCTATCGGCTAATCTTGCGATCCACTCATACAGTTCAGAAGGAAAGGGTGCAAAGAAAATCTTGTGGATTTCCGTATACACGTAGCGATCCAGCCATCTTTTCTCAGATACTTGCAGAGTTTTGTTTTCCTATGTCACGAACTCATGACTCTTCTTGTCCATCCACTCTTCAATTTCCTTCATTGTTGGGTTCCAGTGGCACAACATCAGACATCCCTTAGGCAGATCCCGGTCCCAGCAATGGAACCATTTTTTGGCTATGTGGGGCCTGTCCCAGGTTCAGTAGTGAGTTTAGCCAAGCAAATCCCAATACTACTGGACCTTTTGGCAATAATCCATGGAGCGCGAGTTGAGGTCTCACCTGAAGTAGTATGGAAGGGTTCTAGAACCAGGTTTCTGCACCCTAGGGATGTCTTGATGAGGGTTATGGAACTACGCGATCCTAACCTGCGCACTGTGCTTCCCCGCGTAGCTCTCTATCTTTCGCAACTCGTGTGTGTTGTTGTGAATATAGTAGTATCCTAATCACGTTATTTACTGTGCTAATATATTAGTGTTTTAACTTAGATTCTACGAGCCCAAGGTTCTTATTACTTATTTACTTTTAGATAAGTGTGCATAAGCAGAAACATATAAATGCATAAAGATAAACAACACATGCAAACAGATGCAAAATATTCTGAACCAACTTATCTTTATTAATCATTCTTTTCAAGTTCAGTACAATACATACCCAACTCCGCCATGCACACTCAGCTGCAGTGGTCCACACACTCAAATGCGGACTCTACTAGGCCTCTGCGCACTCAGTTTCAGAGCCTCTACCTACTACGACGAACCAATACCTTCAGATCCACTTCTAAGCTCTATCCATGCCTTTGCATCTATCTCTTTCTTTCCAAACCCAGGACTATCTTACACTTAGAGCCTCGCTCTATTTATACAATCCCATGGTCTATGGACCATGGGTAGGTCAACACAATTTACATTAAATTACATTATTTTAGGGTGGACAACCCTATGAATCATTCAACACTTTCATGCTCCGCGCCCACATTTTGCAGAGTCTTTACCTTACATTGACCAAAACTTGGGCTTTAAGCCCCAAAGACATGCTATGGGTGGATCCACTACCCAAAAACAACCTTACTATCGTGTAGAAACTTCATATAGGTCTCTTGGAAAGTTGTAAGCATAAAAGGGTCCATCTCTTGATTAGGCTTATCCTTGCTTCCTGAAGTGGAGGCCTCAGTGAATCTCTTCTTAGCTTCCATTGATGTTTCATGTGCACGCCCCAAATTGAACTCATCCTCCTTTGTCGGATCTTTACAAACCCATGTACTGTCTTCGGGTTGTTTCCCCTTGTCATCTCCTTTTGTGATTCCACTTCGGAGCACTATATTCACGTTTGGATCTTCTTCACGCAGTTTAAACCTCATCATCTGTAGGTTCTGAGTTGGCTGAGGTGGTAGTGTCCCTTTGTCACGTATCCTTGCTATCAACGTAGGACAGTCTTCCATTTCATGATCAAACAGAGTGCAATACTTGCATGACGGACATGTTGGGTTAGTGCAATCATGGGCATAGTTCCCTGGTCCTTTGCAATTTTAGCAGATCAACTGCCCCCGATCTCTACCAGGTCCTCCTTGGCATCGGCCTTGTTCGCACCCCTAAAAGCCTGTCGATGCCATCCCCACGCTCTGGTCAGGGGGTCACATTTCTACCTAAACCCTATAAGCGTGAGTTCTATCCATCATCAATTCATAACTTTTGCAATTATGTTCATCATGTCCTACCGACCTACATAAGTTGCATAAGATTTGTTGTGGTGTCTGTACAAACTTATGCAACAAATGATAGTTATCCGTGGCATGTTTTCCTGCTACCTGACATATATTGCACCACAATGCAAGCCCCGCACTCGGTCCTACTTGAGCATTTGGCCTCAAAGGCATCAGTCCTCCTCTTGCAATATAGTTCGCAAAGACCGGGAAATGGTATTTTCATGCCCCTGACCTTTGCATTTCAATTACCATACCTCTTCACAAACCTCAGGTCGAACTATTCTGTCTTGCTTGAAACTTTGCATCTCAAGGCAAATATTTTTCAACTACACATGGATCTGCTGAACCCCCATATGTGGATCTTGCATCAGTGTTTCATGCAGCCTCATGGCAATCTCCAAGGCCTCTGCCTGAGTTGTTATCTTTTGTTGCAACAACGCAACCCTTAGGTGCGGTAGGAGCGAAGCTAGAAACCACTCACGATGTTGTCCATCTGTTAATTTCATATTAGCTTCGTGGATTTTACACTTCAATCTCTAATCTAATTCCCAAGGCATCTCGCTTGGTTGCACCGCAATTTCCTTGAACCCTACCGATTATGCCTCATACTTAGCCTACTAAATTCTCTATTCAGCGTTGTCTGGATGTCTGCCACACTAGCATTCAGGTTATCATTAGAGTACTTGATATACCAAGTTAGAAAATGATCCTGCATATCACTAACCAGTGTCTCCTTCTTCATGTGATCATCTATAACACCCTGAGCTTCCCATAGAGCTTTCACAACGAACCAGAATTGGTCTGGGTCCTCATTCCCTAGGCCTTTCAACAAAGACAGTTTCACTGAATTTTCCATACTAAACTGTGGTGGAGGTGGAGGTGTTAAGGGTGAAGTTGCAGGTGATGGTGGTGAAGTTGGAGGTGGTGTGGGTGGAGGTGGTAGTCGCGGGAATCCTTGCCTTATTAACTGAATAGCACTTCGCGGAGAATCCTACGCTACTCCCTCTTCATCACCTCATGGAGGTGAAATAAATGGACTATATTCAGGACCATTTTTTCCTTTGTTCCTGTAATTTTTCCCACTTCACGTAGCTCCAAACATCAAGGTAGCTGCATAACCCGCTTTTTGCACAATAACGTTATAATCAAGGTATTTAGTGATTTCAAGTACTTACCTCGTGGTCCTTTAAAAAAGCATCGCTCTGCCTCACTGTAGCTGACTGAGGTGTCAACCACGAATTCAGTCACAAATTCTCCTATGACATGATCTAGCCAATGATCAATAGCGCAGGCAATCTTGTCATCAGATGCTTCCAATTTTTGTACTAGCTCTGGGGTCCAAACTATAGGACCATCAAGTCTCCACCTTCCTTGGCTATCTACTAGCTTTGTGATCCACTCGTATAGCTCGACCAGAAAGAAGAAAAATAAGATTTCATGGATCTTTATATAGGTATATATCCAACCACTATTCCTTTGTCAGTCACGGGTTTCTGTTCTCCTGTGCCACGAATTCGTGGATCTTCCTATCCAACCAGTCTCTGATTTGTTTCTTAGTTAGATTCCAGCGATACGAAATCACACATCTCTTATGCAGATTCCCGTCCCGATAACAGAACCATTTGTTGGCTCATTGGGGATTGACCGAAGTTCAACGTTAATTAGCCAAAAAAATCCCTACATTACTGGCCCTTTCGGAATCAGCCCACAGATTGTGGACCGAAGTCTCACCCAAAGTAGTATGGGGGGATATTGGAACCAATTTTCCACACCGTGAGATGGTTGTGGTGTCATATTATTCCTTCTATTCCTTCCTTCGCGTAGGTTACTTAGTTCTAGGGCTTGCTAGACTAGCCCTCTATTCTGCCCTTCAGTACCTCTGCGAAAAGGTACGGTTGACCTTCGCGCAACCCCAACCTATGACTCAAGTACTTTTGCACTGCTAAGGTAGTGTACCGTGCAGATTCCCAAACTAGTATAAGTTTCTTTCTTATTAAAAAATTATAGTTAGCACCGTATAAAATGATGTTCTTACTTGCGTTCACAGACCCATCGTAATTACATTCATTCGCGCATCATATAAGCATTATAATTTAAATTCATCATAACATGTCAAGATGCATTAACATGAACCAAGACACAGAATTTGCAGAATATTTCTCTTTATTGATATCTTCCAAGTGATTATAGACTTTATCCACCCTGCGCACATAGCTACAGAGGTCCACGCACTCAGCTGCAGAGCCTCTACCTATGCTACGACCCGAAACTTATAATTCTTACTTCAGAGCTATGACTCTCTAAGAATTATCTTCACTACTTAGAGCTTACTTATCTCTTTTTATACAATCCCATGGTCTGCAAACCATGGGTAGATGTTTAACAGTTGACTTTACTTTACAAAACTAAGGGCGAACAACCCTTTATGACTCATGACACCTTCGCGTTCTGCGACCACAAAATGTGGAGTGTTTACAAGTTTATTACAAAATTTAACCAAAACATGGGCTTTTAGCCCCAAAAATGGCCTTGGGGGATCATGTTCCCAACATTTCTCCTATGAAACTCCACCTATGAGATATTTGAACTGCCAATGAAGGGTGATAGATTTGAGGTATTGTTTCCATCTCCCTTGGTGTGATTAGGGTCAGGAACCCATTGGTCCACCTCTTCAAGGATGTCAGAATCTGAGAATGGATAAGGACTCAAGATGACAAATATCAACATATTAAATTTTTAAATTTTCCACACAATCACCATATGATGAGTCTTACAACAAAATTTAACTTTTTATAACTATTTATGAGTGATCTCAAATCTTAGATGTCACTTGCTCCATTCTATATTCAATTGGTTCCCATGGCCATGGATTTATGTGAGGGAATCCATTCTATCTATCCTCACAGTCATAGCAATGGCCTTCAAATAATTAATACATGTGTCCTATAAACAAGCCTTAAATTATAAACCAACCATGTCACACTTCTTCCAAAAACTTGATTCTACCCCAAATGTGAAATTGCCATCGACAACCCCTAATCTCAAATCATTAGCTTCAGTAGAAAGATATTTAATTGGCTAGTTTACTAAGACTTGATTCTAAGACCAATCCTTGAGAAGCGAGGAGGACTTGTAAAATCCACAAGTCATTAACAATGTCGTTCTTAGATATGAGGCCATACATTCTAGCTACACCAATAAAGAGAGAAGCCTGGTAATAGAGCTTGACATGAAAAGTTATTTTGATAGGTGTTATAGAAATTTTTGGGCACTTCAACCCAAATCATAAATGTCCATAAACTGAGGGCTCCTAAGTCCCTAAAAGTGTTGCTTCACTGCCTAAAGGAACAAGGTCAGCTGATTACATCATCTCCCAGAAGTTCTCCACTGAAAACTGCTCATAAATGGTCAAAAATGGACCATACTAAAAGCTCAGTGCAGAGGGTGCGATGCATATCACCTTCCCAGTATACAAGGTGCAATGCATATTGAATTTCTCCTCTGTACGGTGCGATGGTCGGGAATGGACAAATGGCAGGGACAAAATGTGAGGTGGAATATCATGGAATCTTCCAGAAGCTTCCCCTCTAACACTTGCCTCTCTGTTTTCTACCAAGGATGAGTAAGAGATCATCATTCTCCAAGTGGAAGTAGGAACTATCAGAGAGAGGACACTAATCAAGATCCCAGAAGATGACTCACCTCTCTGTAATCATCTATATATGGATCCCTCATCACAGAGATCTGGAGGCTGGAATTTTGTATCTTATAGAGAAGTGTTGTTGTTTTTCTGGTGTACATTCTTAGTGTTGGGTGATCTAAGATTTGCTTGAGGTGAATAAGGGATTCCTAGCTAGAGGATGATGCTGGGTTAGAACATATGGTTGTAATCCTCTTGCTACTTTTCATCTTAATAAAGCTATTCTAGCTTTCTTCCATATTCTTGTGTACTTGTTTATATATGAATTTATATGGTTAACACACATCTAGTCCTGTGTTATTTATGAATAATAGATCTTTGTTTCTTCGATAGTAGTATGTTGTTTTGATTCCACAGGTTCTCTTTGAAGCTAAGCAGACAAAGAAGAAGCGACAAAGCTCTATCAAGAAGGAGAGGAAATCAAGCGCAAGACTAAGGTTGGTCTTCTTGGTTATGCTCTTGTCTATTTTCATAAAAGAAAACGAAAGTAGAATTTACTTGTTTGTTTCTAAGATAGCCACCCATCTTAGTGGGAATAGCAGCATCCGAGTGGACACTATCTCGGTAACAATAGGGTAGGGCACCAATTCCTTTTTAATTTCTCAAAAATATAATCTTGGTAAGACTTGATATAGAAAATGGTTTTGATAGGGTATGGCACCATTTCCTTTTTAAAGTTTTGCAAAATATAGTGTCGATAATTGTTTTTCGGATGGATTAGGGCTTGTAAAAAAAACTTGGATTGCCCCAACAGTGGATGGGAAGATCAACCACCTTCTTTCGAGGATGTTTAGGATTGATATAAGGTTTGAAATTATCTCTCATGATATACATTTTAATGGTGGAACTAGTTAGAACATGGTTAAAATAAGGAAGAACAAATGGTATCCTTCTAAGGGTGAATATAGTCAAAGGTGCCATATAATCCAACCTTCTTGGATCTTTAAATGCACCCCTCTTCTAGGAGGAACATCAATGATTATGGCTTGAAGGTTTCATAAAACTCTAGAAAACTATCTTGATGCCTTAGAGGGGAAAATCAATAAATCCAAAATTATCATATATGGATGGATTTCTACCCACGAAACCCCACATCAAAATGCTAGGAACCTAAAAAAAAAATTACGCTTAGATTTTAATAACTTCAAGTACCAAGGAATCCTCCACCCCAAAACTTTAGTCTTGATTCCAATTCTTCAAAACATTAAGAAACAGATGGTCAATTAGAACTCTTAGTGGCTCAATCCTTTGGGCATGATATTTCTAATTAGGTCGGGCCTATTATATCTCTCAATCATCTTCATATATCCCCTCATGGTACCAATATACAAAATGAAAATGGTTGGAAAGAAATTATAAAATTTATGTGGAAGGTTGGAAAATCCAACAAACAAAAATTCAATATGCTAAACTAGAATATCATAAGAGCACCTTATGACAAGGGGGATTAGTAATAAGACACCTCATGGAAATGTGCCAAGCATTAGTTTCCAATATATTGTGTAGATGCATCTCTTAGTAAAAATAGAGTGGTGTAAACATGTCTTGTAGTGAAGATATAAAAGAGTAAGGATTTGAAGCTTATATGATTTCATGTTAATCACAAATGGCTCTCTTATTTGGAAATTATATAAGGTTTATGCTCCAATTATTCAATACCATTTATATTAGGTATGGGAAAAGTAAAAATAATTATAAATTGGGTAAATAGAATTATGGGTGATCCCTTTGATCCTGAGCTAATATTTTGCAAATATGAAGTCGTAGATGATGGATAAGGAAATAAAAATTATTTTTGCATTATCCTCCCCAGAGATCTCTAGATTTAGAATGTTGAATGGGTGGAAGAAATTACAACCTGCAGAAGAAATAAATGATCAATCTCAATTGGTCCTTTAGAGACTTAAAATAAGAAATATATATGGATGTATTTACTAAAGATTCAAGAGGATGGGGTCATACTAGTAGTAGATACATTGTGAGACACAACTAATCTTGCAACTTAGCCTGCCAACATTTTCTACTAGAATTAAAAGATTGGCATCAACTCTAGGGAGGGGATTCTCATTCAAAATTAGATTCTTTGTATAGGTTCTAGTTCACAATAATTTTTTAACTATTGTAAATCTAGACAAAAGAGTATCCAAGGTTCCCATAAATCACTTCAAGAAAAGTTGGGAAGGAGAGAAATTTCATCCATAATGGAAGAGGAGATGTTTGGAAAGTGGAAGCACTTGTACGATATACTATAGTATCAATTCATAGCATTACAACTTTGAATTTACTCATGTTAACTATATTTACTTTGCAATTATACATTTTAATTCCTATATATCTATTCAAAATGATTATATTAGTAAATGGGAAAGCCAACATTCCTTGTGTTGTGTAGGATTATGAAAACATCACATCACTAACCTCTCTCTTCTCTCTCTCTCTCTCTCTCCTTCTCTCTTCTTAATATTATATATATATATATATAATATATAATATCTATAATTATATATATATTAGTAATGAAATAAATATAGAATCCCAAACGGGGTAATTTTAATGAAAGTGGGGGGGGATGGATTGGATGCCACTACACCCCTGCAAAAAAATGAATGAATTTCATGTTAATAACACTTTTCTCAAGAACAGTCGTATGCAAGATCCTCAACCCCAAGACCATGCACCACAGACACTTTGCGAAGCTGTCATTTTTCTAGGACAATCTCATCCTCACATGGAGATGAACATTGTTAACATCCTTATAATTCTAATTATCCTTTTGGTTTGAGCCTATTTGGATATCAATACAAGACAAACTCCTTTGTGGTTTGTTTCTCCTTCCATAACTCAACGTAATAAGCATACGAGAATTTTACCAATTCACCTAAGCAAACTCCAACCAATCCTTGTAACATTTACCAATATTGCTCTCAGTGGCTTTAATTCTATTCAAATTCTCCTTCATTCTTAGCATTACAAGGACACTGTCCATTCAACACCCTAGGTTGTAGGCCAAGGCTTGTAGGTTGGAACACTAGGTCATATGTAGGTGGAAGTTGAAATCTGAAACCACCCCCTATGGAAGTTGGACTCCTATAACATGTTATTTTTTGAAGGTTTATGTTTTTTTGCATGTTTCCTTATCTAATTACTGCCTCCAATTTTAGAATTGAAGTTCAATCCTTATTTTCCCATTCCTTCTCTCATGTCATGTAAATCTAGATTTATTCTCTTTTAAAGCTTTATCCTCCTCTCCACCTCCACCAACAACTTTGTATTCCTCCCCTACTCCTCAACTAGTGTGTTATCGCTCCTCTTGTGACCACCCTCCCTCACAAGCTCTCCATTTGTTCACATCCATTCCCTTTCCCTCTTTGTATTTTTGGTTGGCTAGTGGCTTATTACATCACCATCTTCTATTTTTATTTAACTCCTTGCTTTCGATGCCCCATACCTCTTCTTACATGGATCTTCCTCTTGAGGAAATCATCCACCTTTTTTTATTCTCATTCATCACTAAACATCTGCACTTGTTCCCTCCTCATGTCATGATAGTGAGCATACATGAATGGAGTGGTTGTTTATTATTAAGAATGAACCTCTCGGGGACATACATGTGCACATCACAAGATTAAGAAACTCACTACCTTGTTGTGGGACCTCACCCCAGAACCCATCCATGAGGAACTTACTCCCATGGGGTGGGAAGTGGCCTCCCAATGGTAGCAATTTTCATACACAAAAGTTCTAAAAGATTCTCCTGACTAGGTGTTAGATGTTGGGCACACCCATGACCAATTCAATCTGTACATATACACCATTGATTTTCATTGGAATCTAAGTTTCCTCCTATGTAAAGTTATGACGGATCGTTTCCAGCCTAGACTTGATATCTTGCACTCTATGGAGCACCTCCACCATCTCTTGAGGGACATAGATCAAGGCATGGGTTGTATTAAAAAACATATGGGAATTCTTCCCCTGGAAGGAATCATACTCAAGAACACTAAAGATCCTATTTAGGTGAACGTTATTGACTCAGATTCCTAGCCATAACTCTTCTATTCCCAAGGCTATTTTGTTTTTGATTATCTAGTTTTCTTTTGTATTATACCTAGGGGGGATAATATGGGGTACAAAGTGAGGTACCCATGGGAATAATGTAAGGACGATAAATAAATGGATCATAATTAATAAATAAAGTGGTTAACCCACATTATGCAAAGGACCACAAGAAATTTTGGAATGATGTCATATGTCCATTGGATTAGATGTATGTTATTGAGAGACCCATGGTAATTACACATGGTAATTACCCATGGTATTGCATGTATGAAGCCTATATAGAGGCTAGAGACTCCCCATTTGGAGATGCCAAGTATTATTTTTATTGAAAATCATATGGCTTGTGGATTGTTCTCCTTCCTTAAGGAGTTGTTGTATGGTGTTACCCTACCTGGCTTTGATACCACTTGTAGTAGATATGACTTGGAAATATATAAAATTCTCTAATTGAATAAACCCAAGAGTCAATACACAAATAATATATAAATGTTTCTCTTTATTAATCAAAACCTTGAGGTAGGGAAACACCATACAACTACTCCTTAAGGAAGGAGATCACTCCACAAGCCAAATTCTTCTCAATACAATAATCCTTGACGTCTCTCAATGGACAGTCTCTATCCCCTATATAGGCTTCATATATACAATACCATGGGTAATTATCATGGGTCTCTCAATACCATACATCCAATACTATGGGCTTATCACACTACTTGTGGTCCCTTGCATTATGCAGGTTAATCACTTTATTTATTAACTATGGCCCATTTACGTTTTATTATTACCCTTTGTACCTCCCTTTATGCCCCATATTATACCCCCTAGGTATACTACATTGTTAAATTCATAGCTGCGATATCTTATTTGATGATCTTTAATGTATTTTGTGATTTGATTTTCATGGCTAAACTAATATTGTGTGGTATCTTTTTGGAACTCATGATTAAAATAAAAAAATTCCCCTTTCTTAATATCAAATGGAATCAATACTTATTGGTTTTTCTACTTAAAAGGAATTTTAAAAGTATAACTCTGATTTGAAAGAAATCTTTGGGCCTCGAAAACTTCAAGCTCTATCTCAATCTCATTAACCAATTATTCTAGAAACTAAATTTTAGCTTCTGAGTTACATTTACATGACTCTAAGTAATAGGATAAGAATGAAGAAAAATTCCCATCTACTTCATCATCAATACACCCATTGTTCCATTCTCGAAAACCTTGAATGTAAACAGAGTTCACCACTAACTCTATCTTCTCCATCCATGTTTCTAAAATGATAACCCAGAAATATGTTGTAGACCTTATGGGTTTAGTAGGAAAACAATCAACCCACTTCCTGCACTTTCCTTGGAACAAATCATATAATAATATCATAAATACATATTCATTGCTGACTTTAAGAATATCAATAAAGTCACAGAAATTTGAGATATGTTTCAAATCCAAACTTAAATAATTTCCATTAAACTTTGGACCACTTCTTCAAAAATATTCATCGTTGCGTAAAGGATTAAGGAAATAAAAATATTTGCAAGATCCAACATGCATACCTGGAGATGATAGCAAAAACATCTAAGTTATTCATCAAATCCATTGGAGTCACTAATAAATTATTTAAACTAAAATTCTTTTTGATAGTGAAGTCGACATGAAAATTTTTGAAATATGAAGTATCTTACAATGGATTCATCAGGTGAACGATGCACAACTTGTTAATATTTGATAGTTGTTCACCATCAATGATCACATATGGATCTTTATTGTTCTTTTCGATGGAAGATATCACCTCTGTTCCCCGGCAATGACACCAAATGTTATCACTTAAAATTTTTCCTAGGATTTAAAGGATATCCCCTAAGGTAACTCTTTCAAACCAATATTTAGGGCCAAAGGCTAGCCCTTTCAACCTTGAGAGGGATCTCTCCTTTATAATTCAACTACCCATTGTCACCTCAGCAATTGGTTGTGTCTTTAGTATAGTGGCTAGATCATGAGTTTAATAGGGTTTGAAAATGATGGTAAGGTAGAGAAAGTATATCCTTGGGCATGGAGTCATAAAAATCCTAAATCAATCAATGGTCACTAGGATATTGGATGTAATTACAGAGGGTGAGAGCAAGGTAGTTAACATATTCTTAGAGAACCTTGTTATTGAGAGTGGTAGGAGAAACTAACAAATTTTTATATAAAATAGAGAATATGATAGAAGAATTATGTTAAGTTGAGATAAGAAAATTGATACTTTAATGGTAAAGATAAAGCGTGAAAATGAAGCTTGAATTCCACCTTTAATACCTTCATACAAGAATAAAGAAGAAAACATTACATGAAAATAACAGAGGTAAACACATTCACCAAGAAACCAACTGGAACATATTAACACATGAATACTTAGCTTTAAACACTATGTCTTTTGATCATTAGTCACCAATGATTAACCATCATAAGAAAATCACATACACAAATTTGAATTATTTATCAAATTCCCAAACTGTACATTATAGAAATGATAGTCTTTATAGACTACTTACAAATTGTTTAAGATCCAAAAATAATGGATCTCAATACTCTTCATATATAATATTTATATATATTTATATAATATATATATATTATATATATATATATATATATACATATATATATATATATATATATATATAAATCAAAAATAAATCGAGGAGGAGATAATATTTGATCCCCCAGTCGAATTGATGAGGTGGCCTTCAATTGTTGACTTAGCATTTTTATAGGAAACAAAATTTCTAAAAATCTAGAAAAATAGGACTCAAATATACATTTGAATCTATCAAGCCATGATATCTGTTAGAAAATAGAGAGAGGTTTCTGTTAATTGATCCTTAAATCAAAATACATTTTTTTTCAAAAATTCATCTCCATATGTTTGGAAACTTCATATTAAAATAGTAACTAAACAAGGAAAAAACATAGTTGCAAAATCTGGAAAAATAGGCCTCAAAGGTTCCTTCAAATATTTCAAACCATTACACCTGTGTAAAAGTGGAAATAGGTATTTTTAAATGAGATTGTTACTAACAAAAACATATTTTTTGTTTTGAAATTCATCACCACATTCTCAGAAATCATGCCAAAGTGAATGATTTTTATAGGAAAAAATAGAGTAAAATAGAGTGTTGCCATTTTATTTGTCAGCTCCACCTGTCGGATGATAATAGGCTATTCTACCAACTCATTTTTAAGCTCCATATGTCAAATTATGATAGGCTAGGTGGAAATATGATTTTCCAGTGCTATCGCTTTAAATCTTTCAAACCATTGCTAACAAATAAATTGTCAATGTGCTTGAAATTTGTATGAAAAACATAAAACAACCATTTCAAGTCATTCTTTCTAAACCATCCATCCTGAAACTAGAATGTGATAACAATACTTTTTGGCCAATGTCCTTCGTTGTTGATACTGCTACAATATCTAATGATTGGGTCTATACATTTTGCTCTTGTAGTTGGCTACAACATGTCCATGCTTATGGCAGTTATAACATTCTACCTTATGCACAAAAGGAACAAAAGGAATTTGATTGCTTTGAAACTTTACAGGTCTCACAATCCTCTCTAGTAGCAAAATATTTTCTAAAAGTAGGATCTCCTTGAGGTTTTCTTCTTTGTTTCTATTGGTTTTGTTGCTCGTTTTGCTTCTTGCTTCCTTGGTTCCCACTCTTGCTACTGGTATTGTTTGCTAAAATCTTCTTGGGTTCTTCTTTGTCATTTTTGAGTGCATGAAAATTGGACTCACCCTTTTTAAATACAATACCAGATCTATCTAATGGTGATGTTTAGATGTCAAGAAAATTGTCCAAGGCTACAATGATCTTCTCCATCTTCTGCTTCTTTCTCAAGGACACCACTTCAGCTTCTAATCTTTCACACTCATATTCCTTCTCTTTCTACTACTTCCTCATACCTTCTTCAACCCTTTCTAATTCTACCAAATTAATATTTAAGTTAATAATATCCTCCTTGAGCTTGGCCTCCTTATCATCATATATCTGAAATAATTTTTCTTGATCCTTGCATGCAGTTGTCAGTCTAGATATCTAAGCTCTAAGACGCTTAATATCATTCTCATCTTCACTAGGAACTTGAGCATAATCAAATTTTGGATCCTCAAAATGGTAACTCAAAAGAAAATGATTGGCATCTATACCTTTGGATTCATTCTTCTGCAATACGTTTGGTTCTTGATCATCTAATTTTTTCACATTATTGGCTAAACCACTTTCATTAGGAAGATGATGAGACTCTCGTGGCTAAGATTCTTGATTTTGAAAGCCTTTCTTCTTATTCTTCTTCTTGTTCTTCTTTTTGTTGCTCCTTTTATCATTCTCCATATTGTTGTAAGTACCATCTCCAATATGGATTCTATCTTGCCCTACATTTCATTGGCATATTTTGAACCTATTAGCCTCTTCAAATCATCGTCATGAACATTATTGCATATATCTTGTGCATCCTATTGCAAACGTTTAGGAGCAATTGGATCCTTGCTACATCCTTCACATACAAGTCTCCAAATGTTAGATCCACAAGAAAAAAAATAAGACATCAAAAAACCCCATATCTACTCTCCAATGATCATGCTACAACCAAGAGCCTCGATGTAATACCAATTGTTGAAAACCATGAGCAATATAGAGAGGGGAAGGGTGAATTAATAGTGTGCCCTGTATACAATGTTTACCAATTTAAACTTCTCTACTAAAACACATATTTGTTAGCATGTTCACACATGTCACAAGCAATTAAATGATAAACATGTAAATATGTAAGCATCACAAACTAAAATAAAACCATCAAACCACAACCACAAAAATCATCATCACATATGAGAAACAAGATTTCTGGCAGAAACCCTTTCAGGAGAAAAACCATCCTTGATGTTGTTGTGCTTATTTGAATCTTTATTATGTCAAGAAATTTTCCTTTTACAGATATAGTTGAATCCCATTATCCCAAAGACTCGACCTCATATACAATAGGCCAATGCTAATCATCCAGGAGACTCAATTCTACTCATCAGCGCAAAAGACTATGTTCCCACATATATTTATGGACTACCATCAAGTGAAGGCCTCCACAATCAAATATCCTTACCCGACTTTGATTGGACTATACAACTACCACTAGATGGAGAAATTGTTCCTTTCGCTCAACCTTCGAGATCACTTCTCCTTTACTTTATGTGGACCTTGTTTCATATATTTTCACACTAGATCCAAGGCTCACTGCCAAACTAGACTTGACCCTGAAATACAATCTCTAGAATGAGGGATAATCTCAACAAATAAAAAAGAAACACCATAAATACATGCTTTCTATTCCAGAAAAATAGTGGCTCCAATACATGCATCAAATTTGAATAACTTAATCAACCAATAAAGAAAACATGGCTCACACTAAGCCATAATAGAAAACCCTCAATATATCTACATCCACAATATAATCTAGCATAAACTTCAAAAATTTGCAAAACAAGTGGATGAGTCACAAAAATATGAGACACTCCACACTCTATCTCATTTCTACTATAAAAATTTTCTCCATATATTGAAAACAATATCTATTATAGTTGTCTCAAATATGATATAAATGTCGATGCATTTCTTAATCAATCTACTCCATTCACTACCATTTAAACTCATACATTATTTATCTTGGCCCACTATTAGGTCTGAAGAATTTATCCTCTATGCAACCTTTTTTCACTCACCTATTCATTGAACAAACACTTAGCTCCAAACTGAAGAATATCAAAAATATTTGGAAAAATTCACTTTTGGACAAGGATCAAGAGTGCATAAATTTGGCGAAACCAATCATCGACCATTACTACTTGTGCACTAAATGAATTCACTCCCATTGGAATACTTTTCAAACCAATTCTGACCTTTTTCAATTAATCTAGAAGCATCCTGATATTTTTGAGTTGAATTAATCTATATGTGCACAAGGAATGCAAAGAAAATCTAGCTAAAGACACAACCACGTGCATAAAACTAGTTTATCATGGTTGAAATCGCATGGATAATCCTATCTCCATGTGGTTGGGGAAGAGGATGGGTGAAAACCATAAATCATCAACTCAGAACCTCAGCCACCTATTGGAACCTCTCCTCTAGCTTGTGTACAAGCCTCCAAACCTCTATCAAGTCCTTTGACACCTTTGCAAATAGTCTAAGCATGTCTCCCAAGTGTCATTGCCAAGTTGACCTAGAAGCTCACAAACAATGGTTGGAAAGGAAACTAACAATTCCTTATCTCACCTCTGACATCTGCACAAGTTGCAACACCTCTGAATAGACATGTAACAACTCTGCAACACCATCATCAGATCAACATATTGTTGAAACAAATCTAAACATAGAGACCTACATGAAGACTTGGTATGACAACTCAACATCATCGACACCTAAGAAACCATCTCCAATAGTTGTAGTAGCAACCTCTACCTGTAGCAACATTAAAAAATCATCATAACATGTCTTGCAACCATGTCTACTCAACCTCCAAGTCCTGCACTAGGTCATAACATGAACATAAACGCCACTAGTACATGAACAAATGTCAACCACACCAATGCCATCATCTGACCATCATGAGTACACATCATAAGTTTAACATCAATTCTATTGTAGCCATCTCAATGCTAACACAACTAGTTGCAATCATACAACAAGGTGGGAATTGATACATCAACTAGTCTACATAGGGTTGAAATCAATGGCAACATAAGCTAATCCTTGAAAAGACAGCTTGATTTCAATCCTATGTAGACTATGAAAAGATAGTTTATCAATTATTGGCATTGAATATAGGCAAGAAGCTTGTAAGGGAAAATGAATCTGATCATATTTTTAAATCTTGTCAAGAGAGTGAAGACCTGACATAATCATCAATGGAGGGTGAAGTTCCTCAACTACTTGAAACGTATCTAAAATTTAAAAATATAGACAATAAATATTAGATGGTCAATTAAAACAACCATCATAAAGTACACTAGTGGGAAAATGATCAATTGAATGATATTTGTTAGAACAAGAACCATCGTTTGATGGGCTGATTAAGGTGTAACATTCTCAGTTTTAGAAATTATTTGAATGAAACAATAGTCTTCCTCATATGTTGAGTGAGATAAACCATCTACTTGTGACTGGTTACAAACTATACTGGTATCATAATCTTTGAAAATAAATGCCAATATGGAAAACACATGAAACCAGTAAAGATGTAGTGGATGAAAAAGAGGAACTTGACTCAACAAATAACACACGCATTCATTGACATTGAAGAGGATATTTGGTGCAAACATGAAAATTATTAGTATCATAATATTCACAAGAAGGATTAGGATTTGATTACCTTCAAAAGATGATAGGTATGAATCCTTCAACCAATTATAATCTTAAGAAATATCAACTTCACAATTACATACATCCATGAAAGGTATGCATTCCAAACTTGACTTTAATATGAGATATTTGCATGAAGATAAATCAATTGAAATGGGACCTTCAATCTGATCAGAGACCAAATCTTGAAGTTAGAAAAAATATATATGAAGTAAAAAACATCTTTCAAGAATGAATTTACATCCAATGAAACCATGCAAGGGAAAGAATTTTACAAGAATATCTAAATGTAATTTAGTTCGGGGACCTTACCAGAGTCATGAGAACCTAACATAACCATCAATGGAATTTTAAGTGCCTCGACTTACTGTTGATGAGTCCCAAAACATTCAAGAATTGAAGAATTTCATTTTGAATATTGAACCATATCATGCATGGTGTGTGGAAAGCTACAATCAATAATTTCAACTAGATCACTTCTATCCAAATGGCATCCCTCTACATCATTGATTTGATCATAATTTACATATTCAACAAAAAAATTACCCAAGTCATAAGTTCTTCTGATTACACTTTTAAAGATGAATAGAACGAATGAATCTCATGAGTAACTTGGATAGAATAATTGTCTTCATGCAAAATTTGAAATGGTAAGGAATGGAAAGGATACTTGATAAGTTGATTACTTACTTATTCACCATGTATAACCTCACTACCTTATGACAATTCAAGTTTCTTCTTATCAAGTGGGAGATCTGAGGAGCAAGACATATAACCAATAGGACACAAGGAATAAGGAGTTGAAGAAGAAACTCCCATGAGAAAACATTCTTTAACCAAATTAGAGTCCATATCTAAATATTTCAAGCCTTCTAGAAAAAATGAAAGATGAATTAGTGCACTTGGGAAACCATTATCACATACATCTATAGAATTAGAATCATCAAAATGATGGTTGTCCAAGATTTCAAACTGATTAATAAAATTAACTTCACTTGACTCATCACTTAGATTCTTAGATTCAAAATCAACCAAGGATGGAATAACATTATCTTGACATGGAGGATTTTTAAAAAAAGAAGAAAGATTGAAACAATCCTCACCTTCCTGCTCCTATCCTTGTGAAAAGTAACTACCTTGCACCTCATCATTATTTAGATTTGAAATTTGAGAATCAGGAAAATCAAGAGGTAAAGAGTTATGAGAATAATATGATAGAGGATGACAAGAATACAAATCAAATTTAAGACTATAGCTATGACTATTTATTCCATCTTAAGGAATGGAAGGATTAGTTTTCACCATAGGCTCCATGAACCTCGAAAGTTTCCTCCATTAGATATAAATCATGAAAAGTAGAAGAAGATTGAGGATATGGATTAGAGAGGTTTTCAAAAGAGAACTACGACACTAATATATGGTTGTAAATGCATACCTAACAACTAGATTATTAGATATTAAATATGAAAGGTAAGAACCTACGCACGTATCCCAGATATCATGTTGTGAAGTCTGTTGTTGGGTCCCTATAATACTAGTGATTACCCCATTACTATTGTAGTTGTACCTCTTATTAATATTATTGTGCCCCTATTGTCCCCATATTGTTATTACTGGGCCCCATAGAATCCCTCTATTGTTATTTTT
>APFE031606436.1:0-13468 GCA_000404065.3 Pinus taeda | reverse complement strand
ATTACACACCATGATCAGGAAATTTCCCATATACAAACAACACCTTCCACAACAACCTTTTCTCACATCCACATTTTAAAAGATACCTTGGAACGTGATTGGAATATCCCATATTGTCTTTTCCATTATGTAGATAAATCTTCCTTATTACTATTTTCATCATGAAGATTGTTAGTTCATTGTTGTAAAGTGTTAGTGTGTTAAATTCAATACTGTTCAACAAGTGAAAAACATTCTTTAATTAGCATAATATGCATTTTTCTCTCACCGTGTATTTTGCAGTCATTCATTACAAAACTTCCATCAAAGAACACAAGTAATAGATTAACATGTATTTTGTCTTCATTATTTTCATCACGGAGCCAATAAACATGAAATCCTAGAGTGGGTGTTCTTTATATCCGAATTGTTGCAATGGATGTGACCTGCCATAAAAAATAACATTCCCATCCTCAGATGAACCTCATTCTTCTTCAATTGACCACTTGATTTTATTCAATTCCCATCATTTTCTCTCCATTCATTTGCCCCATCTTGTTGTCTATCAAAGGACTGCCCTTGTCCTTCGAAGCATTACCACTAGTAACAAGGAGATCATCAGAAAACACACTTTACAACTTTGAATAGGGCTGAGACATATCACATACAAGAGTCTTCAAGCTGCAATATTTTGTTCAAATAATGCATTCTAAGATCAACTTTCTTAAATTTGAATATTTAATAAGTCGTATTTTAATATTTAAAATAACTATTTTTAAAATATGTAGTAAACTAACAAAAAAAGTATGCAATAATGTGCCAAATTATATAAAGTAAGTTATGTATGAGTGGGTACTATGAGATATTCTCATAACTTTGGAAATTATAATAATTGCTATTTTATTTGTTATTTTTTAATAATTATAATACATTTCATATAGATGAAAAATATTATTAATTAAACAGAAATCTAAATAAAAAAGTTCTAAAAACACCATTTTGCACTTTCAATTATATTTTAAATTATCCCACATGGATGTCAACGATATGCCATGTAATTGTTCACTATTTTTTTATTGATATCATTAATAAACAACTTTTAAAAACACCATTTAGCACTTTCAATTATATTTTAAATTATCCCACATCGATGTCAATGATATCTCATGTACTTGTTTTGTTTTATTAATGATAATGACCATAAAAGTACATCGAAGCATATTCAACGCACCTTAGTTGCAACTTGCAAATTGTGATAGCTGTCCAGACTTCAAAGATACAGAATATACGGATATACGGAATGTAATGCAGGGAATCTTATCACGCTTGGACAATATTTAACGAGTGCTCGCTTTTATTACGCTCATTTTTAACATATTGCCTGCATACGCAATTGGGAAAACTTGACAAACAAGACGCCAAGATAAGATTATCCATACACAGTTCTCGTATTGAAATAAACTTCTCCCATGAATACCATTGCTCTCCGCTAGCATGACCTCTCCCCTCATCAATTGTGATGTAATACAAGACCACGTGTATCTCGAAAGTCATTAAATTATTCCTTACGTCTGCTGCTATCCCAAAATTGCTAACAAATTTGATTAGTGTTGACCCACTCTAAAATATAACCTCCAACTCCTCTTTCCTTCTTTCCATTTTTATCAAATTGATTGATGTGCACATTTATGCCAGAATTACATGCATCTAATAGAATGGATTCTCACTGGTTGCTAAATATATTCCATATAGAGGCAACTGACTGCATACGAGAAAGATTAAAAGGGAGATTACAGTTTAAAGAACCTTCTCCCTAAAGGGTACATTTCGTTCGGCTATCTAGACTTATGGTAAGATTGAAAGAAATGGTCTCACAAGATGCAGCACATGAAACCCACCTCTTGGCATTTTTCCTTCTCCAAAGCACTGTTGTCATGTAAGAACATAGTTTCATCATTTGAATATACATTGTCTATTTTAAATATAAATGGTTAATGTCAATATACATTTTGTGGCAACTTCAAAAATTCGAAATTTAAACTTTACAAAATTGAACTATATCATGGATTATAATTCCAAGATGGGCTCATTTCTAAAATTACTTTCTCTAAGCCCGCAGTGGTTTGGTCTCGTGGTCAGCGAATGGTCTACTAAGTCGTTTGTGCCATTGTGCAGGTCCTGTGTTCAAGTATCGTCTTATCCTAAGGGGCCATTCTTTGCGAGCTGGGTGGTTCCTCCTAGCTGTTATAGTGGCAATCAGTGGGATTTGACCTCGTGTAACACGAGTACGATACCACTGTCATTACCGATTCAGCTAGACATAAAAAAAAAAAAATACTTTCTCTAGAATTAAGGGAATAATTTATTGAATGTTTCATTATTTGAATATACATTATCTATTTTAGTTCTGAATGGTTAATCTAAATATACATTTTGTGGCAACCTCCTTTTCGTTCCTTATATGATTGAATAATGAAATTTCTATTGAGTGTAAAAGACTTCTCATCTTAAGACCACATATCACCATATATACACTAATTGGCATCCTAATCAAAGCATATTATATTGATAAAAATTAATTCAAATAATGGAACAAAATTATAGTGGAAACCATATATGTAACAAGATAGCATCACCCAACCAAAAGCAAAGTCGTGCATTCTATATCTCAATAAATTACTAGACAAAAAACCCCACCAAGCTCAAATGCCTGCGCATTTTGGCACCACTCACTATAATAGCCAAACATAAACCATCTACTGTTGTAAAACTAAGATACAAAATTTTCATATTAGTACAGAGACTCATTGCAAAGAAGGGATGTATAGTGAAGGGAATAGGAATGGGAGCAATAGGAAAGATTGGCGATATGAGGAAGAAACCACCTTATCCCATGCTCCCACTCCTCCAAATTTTAATCCACATAATACGTGCCTTGTCTTCTCAAAACAAACTAGGAAAAGAGGCCTTATAGTAGTAGTGGTAGAAATCAACTTTGCATTAAAAAATAACAATAGAATTGCAACTACAATGGAAACAACGAATATTTGTTTTATAAATAAAATCTTATAATATTGTGTAATAGCATACCTGAAGCTACCTACCACGAGGCTCACGTGTCTTATTTGTTTTCACGGAACCATATCCATTGGCTATAAGGACACGTTGACAAACAAAATCTACCACATTTGATGTTAATGGTTCCAGCAACAAAATGGCCTCAATTATGTGTCTATACAATAGACCCACAAGCCAAGGCTCCTCCATATCTGACATGTGGTTTATATGACTCAGACAGAAAATAAACTATTCATGTGGTCTCTTAAATTTGCAGAGTTTGATTTAGCACCATCATAAAGGAGCAAAAGAGCATATACTGACCCCCTTGTTACTATTCTTACAATTTTGAGCCAAATGCTCCACCAAGTTGTAGTACAAAATTCATAACAAATCAAGTCTAAAATTGATTTAATAATAAAAACATGGTACACTATAAGATAGCACATAAACCTTCACAGGTTCAGAGTATAAAACAAATCCAAGTGTTAGCACCGCAATTCTTCTCACATCATCACTAACATAAAAAACAACGAAGTGCAATAGATGATGAATGGATTTGTTATTGGATGTTCTTCTATATGGGAGGGTGAGAGCATAAATCACATCATATCATAGAATTGGATACTAATCACGAGTCATTTGTTCTATAAGTATATCTACCTATTCTCCTCTTCCAGATACATTTAATGATATTTCAAGCACCAGATCCTTCTACATAATTGTTTACAAATGGACATATTAAAATCTGGTGGAAAGTTTCAAATTGAGTTGAATTAGATAAGGAAAAATAAATCTTCGAATAATATTTTAAAACGAAATATTTTTCAAATTTCAGACGTAAGTAACCACCAATACCTAATAATCATTCCATGTTTTTTTTTTTTTTTGTAAATTAGGCTACTTCTATTATTATACAAAAGGTTACAAAAAGATTACATCGAGGCAGGCCTCATAATTCACCATACTGAGATGGATTTAGCACAGCTTGACACCTAACCTTGATAACTAGAGGACAGACACTTGTCACAGACCATAACTGGAAGACCAACAGACTACCAAAAAAATCGTAACCAGCTGAGAGATAGACAAAATGACCCAGACATTACTAAAAGTCCCAGACTTTATCCCAAGAGTGTTACAGATTACATTATAACAGCATGCATAGGCACGTTTGAAAACCGCTTGCGACCTGAATAGAGCTGAGCATGGCTTAAGATTTATAGAAAAAACCCCACAGAGAAGGATGAGAACAAGAATTACCAGACAAACGCCATTGAAACGCCAGAACCACCACCTTGGGCAATGTCCTGACCCGAACGCCCTGGAGACAGGCTCAAACATCCACAGAGGTGGAGGGCTGCTCCTCCACAATCCTGCAACTGTATTGATCCGACGCGCTTGAATCCGTGTATGGCGCGTCGTCTTTTGCCGGCTCACTAGGACCCACCACCGCACCCGAGGTTTCCGCAGGCTAATCTCTTTGACACAGGACTGGAGAAGGAGGCCTTTGTTCCTCAGAGACTTCTGGTGGAACTGCATTGTCACATTTCTCGATTCGAACAGATACATAGTACATTGAATTATCCAGTGAGCATGGGAAGCGAAACCGAGTTGAGGGATGCGAGCTATGCGCGCAGACAGCAGCATGAGCATGCCCTCTGCCTCTCCCTCGGCCTCGCCTTGCACCCCGTGAATCACTTCCGTCTGAGGAGGATTCCGTGGAGTGAGAGGAGCGTTGAGGATTGGCTCTGCCTCTGGCGCCTCCCCGAGACTCGCCCCTGCGGTTACTAAGGCGAAGCCATTCTCGCGGCATTCTGAAATGAAATGAACAGTGAAACTGAAGTGGAGACTGCACAGAGAGTTATGGCTCCTCGAGTCCAAAGGCACATGGAGCCAAGAACTCGGGCCCAAAGACGTGGAGAATTGCGGGGGCACAAGAGGCAGGAGATAGCCGACAGCGGAAACACACAGGGGCGCAACAAGCATAAACACCGAGAACCGACCAAACAAAAACTCAGGAGTGTGAAATTGACAGAAAATATGTTCAGGACACTCAGAGGAAGAGGCCAAGGCCTTCTGAGTCGAGGGCCGAGGTCTGAACCTCTGAGACCTCCTCCAAGACCCAAAAACCAACTGCAGACCACACAAATGATGTCCCTAGAGCCAAACAACAGACAAAACGAAATGAAAGAAGTGAATTACCAGCACAGGCTCGCAGTAAATAATCATTCCATGTTGAGTACCATGTGCATATGCAATTGTCTCACTTCCCTTTTCACTCGTAGTTCCAACTATAAGCAAGGCCATACTTATGCCAAAATCCTCTCTAGAAATTGCACTATCTAAGTAAAGAGTGTTCAGGTGTGCTGAATGTATGCACCTCATGCTTAATCTTGATCTAGTTGTGTCCCATTTCCTTCTTCACCCCCTTGTCTTTCATCACCTTTATAATATTGACTTTATCATCTCATCTACCAGTGACAACATAGATGTTGGACAACTGCACATATGGTCCACTTCAATGTGGTTCCAACTTTGCATATTTTGCTAGCTCCAACAAACCTTCAAGGAATTAATTTAATGTGCACATATCTACTCCCTTAAAAAAATTCAATATACTTTTCTTGCACTGCAACAACTCAAGCAAGAGTTGAGAGATTTTCACAAAATGGCTCAGCTTGAGCTTTCCTTTCAGATGTAATATCCACCTACAAAAATGAAATTAACTTGAATAAGCATAGAGGAAGAGTGGGTTATGCAGACAGCCAAATTGAGAAGAAGCCTAAGATCATAAAATGAAGGAGCAATAAACTTTAAATAACAATGTTAAATTGACCCTATTTTTCTCAATACAACTATGACCATAAACCACACTGGTGCGATACACTTCATTCCTAGATCTAAACTACAATATTGTGTACAAAACCTTTGTGCCCATTTTCAATAAAGAGAAAACCATTACATATAATAAGGTGACAAAAAGACAAAGATAACATAGATATGAAATGGGAAATAACAAATAAGTGGTGAAAAGACTAAAATAGCTATGATATTAAATTTAACAAATAACCTTCCAACTATAATAGCAGTTCAAGGAATGGTAAAGGAGGTCTACAAAATCCAAAAAAAGATGTTGACTTCCGAACTGCCATTTAATAAAAATATCCCATTTATGTTAAGAACTTGTAAAAGTATGGAATCAAGTTGCAGGTGGCAATTACCTACATTTCTTCCCCCTCCTTATCACTAGATTTTGGGCCTCTCTTGGATCTTGCTTCATCAGAAATGTTTTCCTCATCCATAGCATTTTTTTGATATGTTTCTTTCTTTGTTCTCATTTTAGCCTTTGCTAATAGATACAAAACAACAGTTGGCAATTTTACTGTAGAATTTTATGTTGGAGGTGTTGTAGGATGAGGATACTCATATAATGCGGGCTTTGCATGTGAAATAAACTTAAATTTTGGCTACATAAACTTTGTGCCCATTTTCACTGAAGAGAAAACCATTACATACAATAAGGTGGAAGTAATACAAAGATATCATAGATATGAAATGGGAAATGACCAATAAACGGTGACAAGACTAAAATAGCTATGATATGAAATTTGGCAAATAACCTTGTAACTATAATAACATATCAATGAATGGTAAAGGAGCTCTACAAAATCTAGAAAGAGATGTTGACTTATGCACTTCCATTTAATAAAAATATCCCATTTATGTTGAGAACTTGTAAAAGTATGGAATCAAATTACAGGTGGAAATTACCTGCATTGCTTTCCCCTCCTTATCACTAGATTTTGGGTTTTTCATGGGTCCTACTTCACCAAAAATGTTTCCCTCATCAATAGCTCAAAAGAATATAGAAGTGGATACCAATACCAAAATTGAGTAAACACTGCCATAGCAACATCAACAGTGATTTTGTCATGCTTAGTCCTAAATGACAACTTAATTGAGACATTCCAACCACTTGCATCTAAAATAACACAAGCTAAAATTTAACCCATCTTGCTCATGGTGTCTTCATTCTTATCAAGAATGATCTTCTCAAGTTGATGCCTGAAATAAGAAATAAAAACAATGTCAGGGTGATTTATTGTGGAAAAACCTGGGGTTTGAATGTAATAAAATAGCACCACCATTCTTGCAACTATAATGGAAACAATCAACATTTCTTTGTTAAATAAAAGCTTACAACATTTTATAATAGCATAACTGAAGCTACCTACACAAGTTTCATGTGCCTCATTTGTTTACACAAGAACCTTAGCCATGGCTACGAGAGAACCTTGACGAACAAAATCTATGACTATAAATGTATTATTAAATATATCATTAAGTTTTAAAAACCCATAACATGAAATTTAAATTGCCTTATTATTTTTCTTTCTCCATTTTTTGATAATAAAATATTCTACAAAACATTTACGTAATGCCATGAATATTATTATATTTTTATTTTCCCTTTTATTTATATTTTTGTTCTCTATTTTGTTGATGATTTTTGAATATTTCAATTTTATAACTATTTTTATTTTGTTTATACTTTTTTATATAAATATATAGTCAAAATCATCTGTTCCTAAAATTTGGATGATGAAATTAAATTATTTAAATGTGTTATAGTTCAACTCTGTTAGAAGTACTAATTACGTTTATAGATGTATATATTTTACAATAGGTTTTCTAGGTTACAATTTAATTATCAATAATTATTAGATGATGGGTAAGGATTTAATCTCCATAGAATGTTTTAAAATACTCTTAGTAATAGTTATAGAGCAAAAGTTGTGATTTATTTCAAAAGTAGTTATGTGCTTTTGATTAAATTGATTAATTGCAGAAAATGTCAAATGAACATGTGTCATATCAATATATGTTATGGTTTATGCATATGTGGTATTAGGAAGCCATGGTATTGACCTATAGTATTATAACAAAGTCTCTTTCATTAAGATTTTCCAAAGTAAAATAGAGGCGAATCTTCATAGTTAAAAATCTTGTTACATGTTTTTTAAATATCTATATATTTAACTAATATCTTAATTTTTTTTACAATTAATAACAATAATTTAAAATAAAATTAGAATTATTTGTTTTTTGTTTTGTTTTTGTTTTTTTATTTTATTTAACATTTTCTTCTACATATAAATACTTTACTAGATAATATTATAATACCAATGTACAGACTAATATAAAATATACTTGAAAATAAAAATGATGTATGTGAATATTATATTATAAGTTTATAAAATGTTGACAGTTGTTATAAAATTTTCATGGTAAATATCATATAATTAACATTATTTTTATATTATTTTGAAGAAACTTTTAATTTCCGTGGTAATTTTGCGAACATTCACATTTTCTTTCGTTCACTAGCAAAGGGAGAATGCCTAAGATGTCAATAGAATTCATAATACTATGTTATATATATTTTGAAACTTGGAAAATAATGCAGTGAATGCAGGATTAAACATGTAAAATTGTGTTTACGATTTTTTATCATGTAGGCTCACGACAATAACATGAAATGGTTACAATCCTTCTCATTACTATAACACATTAAAATGTATGAACCTCGAAACTCTTGGTAAAATTAAGAGGTTTGGTAAATATCACTGGCGCCTAAAATTAAAACACGCTCTTACGACGGAGTCAAAACTTTGTATTGATTAGCCAATATTTTTGAATAGGGCCAGATTGTAATATTAAACAAGGGAGGCTGCGTAGCAGCTAGTCCCTGCTTTGAGTGGGAAGCGGCGCTGGAGCTTGTTGTTAATGCAGCTTAAAAGCCATCGATCCAATTGTGGTAGGGTTACGGGAAGAGCTGCCTATCCAGCGGGCGCTAGATGGTTGGCCGATTATCCAGTTGTACTTCAGCAGGATCGAATATAGGGAGAATAGAATTATTGCGTATCGCCTTATCCTGCCAGTGAGATGGTTGGACACCTGGAGGGGCAGTTTGCCTTTGCCCTATTTGACAAATGCACGAAAATGAAAACACACAGTTATTGCATGCCACCCACTTGTCCTCTACCATTTGCCATTTTAAGCATTTCTACACAGCCCTTTTCTGGTTTGGAATGGACGGAATGGACACTCCTGATCTGATCCGACGACAAAAGTCTTGAAAACAGTTTTAAATGAGAAATCTGTTCCATCGATCAAAGATACTTTGTTATCCAGCGCTACGGCTTCTGCACGGTAAATAACTCTTCTGCAGCTTTTAATTTTGGTTTGCTGTGAGTGTTTGGACGGAAGCTTCAGCAGAAAAATCTTGATATTCTTGCTCTCATCTGACAACATTTCAATGTTCAATTGAAAACCTTAGACTGAAAACGGAAAAGCTTTGAAGTCCAGCGCTGTAAATGTTGCAAATATGGTAGCTGTATATTGTCTTAATCTTTTGTATTAGACGTGTGTGTTTACGGTGGAAGAGAGGAAATCCAAAGAACAAGAGATCTTTGCAAATTAGACGTGTGCGTTTACGCTGGAAGAGAGGAAATCCAAAGAACAAGAGATCTTCGCAAATTATTGGTGAGCTAGATTTCAAGTTGGCCCAGTACGCTGCGCCATGCCGTAATTCAAACGGAGCCTCTGTGGATCATCTTTGAGAGAGACATGGTGATCCAGCTCAAAGAAGAGCTTATCATGAACAGCTACAAGACAATCGATGGCAGAGGCGCCAATTTCCACATCGCCAACGGCCCTTGCATTATGGTACAGTATGTGAGTCATCCACCACAAACCCTGCTGGAGGGCTTGGCAATGGGATATGATGAACATGACTCGTATTATCTTCTGTGTGCTCTGCCGTTCGCACTTGCTTTTTCGTGGGAGTTCGACGCTTTTGAGGATTTAATGTCGATTCCCTCTGAGTCCTATCCCTGTTCTTATTATGACTACTCTGTTTGGCAACAGCACAACAAAGCCCATGAATACGGCGTGTTCCCTGTTTGAAGAGCTTTAGTCCTGGTCGACATTGATACTGATCCCGAATGGATATGAATGAAGTTGAATATGAATGAAGAATAGAGGGCGCAGCAGTTTTCATCATCTTATTCTGCAAATTCAGACACTTTGAACATTGCTGTCAATCCAAGCAAATGGAAAATGTTCTCAACATGACTTCATTTCAAATCGAAATGGAGACTTCCAGAGACAACGTTCGCGTCTATCCTCAATTTCTATTTTAATGCTCCATCTACTACAAAATTAATTTGTTAATATGCCGATTACAAAATCTATTTTTATTATCAATATAAATGGTTAAACCATAAAACAAAATAACAGAACGAGATCCATACAACCTACATTGATGACAATTGTTCTTTTGAGTTTTGGATGAATTTAGGTTATGTATTTTATTATTATACTTGCCGCCGCACGTATTATGCATTGGTTTTAGATTTACCATGGTCAAATTTATTAAATAAAATGAACAGGTAATGAAGCGCGAGTACACAGCGGAGAGTGTCTGGAAGCATTGGAATTGGAGGTCAGAAGGAGACCTGACGTTGAACGAAGCGTTCTTTGTTCTCTTTTTTTTTTTTTTTTACAATGCTTATATTATTTACACCCATTGTTTTTAAGTTCTAAAGTTATTCTAATACCCTCGGCAATCGTTGTCGTCGAGGCCTAGAAGGCTCTAGACCCTCGAAAGTTGTAATCCACGTTAGATTTAATTTATGTGTGGCAAGTCATCTGTATGGTTTGACATCGGGCATGGTGATCTTGATGTGTCCAGTATCTATGCATCTGGTATTTAGGTTTTAGATGGATGGGCAAGGGAGTGCGTTCTGACATGCAAGAAACGCTCTGCATGCTGACTCCAACAACACAATGCAGACGGCCAGTAAGATGGTTGGACACCTGGAGGGGCAGTTTGCCTTTGCGCTATTTGACAGATGCACGAAAATGAAAACATGCAGTTAGTGCATGCCACCCACTCGTCCTGTAACTTTTGCCATTTTAAGCATTTCTACATAGCTATTCCCTTCTACTTTTAGTGGTGAATTTTTGTTGTAGATTGTACATTTCCAGAGCCTGGATAAGCCGAAGGAAGTTGATTTTTGTTTGGAACTATAAGTGGTTCGAACCTTGGTCTCTATAATTGATGCAGGGAGGGAATTATGTTGATTTATAGTTAAAAGGACAACGATGCCGCGTTGCCGAAGATGCGTTGACATTCAAGTCTGTAGACTGCATTAGACCACCCGTAAATAAAAACAGAAAAGTTCAAAATACAACTGCATGCGTTGATCAGAGAAGCATGGACTTTGGGCAGCATTCTCCCAGAATTACCAAGTATCTAAATTTTGTATATTAGGAAGTACAAAGGTCTGACGATCAGAGCCTGGATTTGGGTTTGCATATTTTGAATTGGGTTTGCAAAATATGGATAACATCAAAGAAGTAGCAGCGCGAGCGCCTGGGAAACATATATTGTGTGGAGAACATGCAGTGGTACATGGATCCACTGCTCTAGCTGCTTCTCTGGGCCTATACACACAAGTCCGGATTCAGACTTCCACAGCTGCAACAGGTTATAGTTGTTATCCTTCATGTCTATATGCAATACTATTTTGTTCAATTAGAGTGGTGTTTGAGTTATTTATTTATTTATTATATGAAGGGTATTGCAGTCATAACCCTGGTTTGATATGAAAAAATTGTTGAAAGGCATTTTAATCTAATCTTTTAATTCCTCTTTGTGATTGTTTGCAGCAGACCCAGATGGACATTTGACTATTGATTTGAGAGACGTGAATGTGCATTTGAAATGGCCAATCAAGAGGATAGAGGCTGCTTTTAAGCCGTTGGAAGAATTTGTTGTTGATCCTCTCTGTGTCAAATCTTGTTCCTCAGACATTATGCAGTGCATTGCATCCCTTGTGAATGAAGAAGAATTCCCAGAAGCTGTAATTGGCGTTTCCATTGGAGTTTCAGCTTTTTTATTTCTCTACGTCTCCATTGTTGGGTAAGCTTTAGTGCTGTTATTTGACTTGTGCGTTTTTGTTTTTAGGACTGCTTGTATTGGGTTTTGGCAGATTCTCCGTCGGTAGATTATTGGAATTATCTACAGTCATATTTGAAATTTTAGCCACCGTTGGAACTTTTTTCATGTACAGCTAACATGATCAGTTCCCAGGTTTAAATCGGCCACTGTAATTGTGAGTCCAGACTTACCTCTAGGTTCGGGATTGGGATCCTCTGCTGCCTTTTGCGTGGCAGTATCAAGTGCGGTGCAAAGCTTTTTGGACTGCAGGGATTGAATCTCCTGATCCTAATTTTCTGAACTCTTTGAAATCCCTTTGCATACAGCGAAGACCAGAGGTAAATTCATGCTCTGAAACCGTGCTTATCATCATTTGTTTTCTCCAGTCACAATATTTGTGTTACTTCCAAAGTTTTGTTGAGAGTTGAATTCTGCAAACAGGTGGAGGTTGAAGTGATGATTGTATGAGTTAAGGACAAAGGTCCAACAATACTTCAGCAATCCAAGAAGCATTCGGTTTCTCTTCTGGTTTTAGGGCAACCCAAACCACCCTTACTGTGCAAGTAATGAAACAGAAATTCATGCTGCTAAATGCAGAAAACTCAGTACCATTATTATATTTGTAGTAAGGCAATATAGTATGATTAATACAATATATGATTGACTGATCATGTAATTGCTGATAAATTTGAGATTGTGTGCAGACTGATAAAAGCCGAAGAATGGGAGGTTATTTGATCAGTACCAAGAGACACAAGTCTAGTTTCCTGTATGTTGCGCTGCAACAGAATGTTTCTCTAGCTCCAAGATCGCATCCCTAAGCATATATTCAGGTTTCTAAATTAAAACTGATTTCATATTATTTGTCTTTTTAAGAATTTAAATACCTCAGTTTTTAAGGTTACCGAATCCATACTATCAAATATCTCAAATATTTTCAAATCCATACTATCAAATATCTCAAATATATCTCAAATATTTTCAAAGCACTATCTCAAATATTTTCAAATCCATACTATCAAATATCTCAAATATATCTCAAATATTTTCAAAGCACTGATTTCATAGAAATTCAAATTCAAGCTTAAATGCCTCAGGATTTTGATTTTTTGATTTTTGTATTTAAGATTTTACATATAGCAAGTGAAGGTAGGAGAGGCATCAATGAAAGAGATAGTTAGTTTGTTACCTTGTAGTTTGTTACCTTGTTTGAGTTTCAGTTTGAAAACAGTTCCAGGAGAAAATTCACAAGCAAGAACCAGCGTCTCCACCCGCAGCAGATCAGAGAAAATTCATAAGCAAGAACAAGCGTCTCCACCAGCAGCAGATCAAGATCGAGGAACACTTCGAGATGGACCCGTTCCAATCCCAGTCATAGCGGCATTTCTTTCACCCATTGATTCATATCACCAGGGATTCAAC
>APFE031606426.1:8207-42289 GCA_000404065.3 Pinus taeda | reverse complement strand
TTAGGATCATAAGATCTCTCTCTCTCTCTCTTTCTCTCTCCCTCTCTCTCTCTCTCACACACACACACACACAAAAGGTTCATTATCCATGCCCAAAATATCTATGACTATTCTTTTGCTTAAAATTAACGCATTACCTATGTCATTTGTTTAACAAGTGCAGCAAGTTCTTGTTCCATTTTATTTTTTCAACCACTTCTCAAGTTGGATACCATGCTTAGTGATTCAAAGAGATTGTTCTTAATTACAGTTAGAAAAACTCAGTTGTAGGTTATATCTCAAGTTTCGAATGAGACTAGTATCTTATGTGTCTTCATGGGTATAAAATGAGTAAATCTCGAAGAAGAATATATATATATTCATTATTTCTAAGATGCCAACAGAGTTTTTTTTTCTCTTCGTTTTCTCATGCCACTATCCACATTAGCTCTAGCCTAATTGGTGGATCCTAATGAGGTATTTATTTCTATAGATAAAATTCTCTAGTTGACATAGGGGTTGGAGGTGAGTGGGTTTTGTTGTCTTCTTTTTTCTTTGCTCACCATAGGATTTGTTCTTTGCATCTAGAAACATTTGTGCAAAGGGTGGTTGAGGCTTTGCTAGTATCTATTATTTTACTGAGGATAAATGGCCCATTTTTATCTTTTTCTTTTGCATAGTTTTAGTTTAATTTTGATTTATAAATACTACCCTTATTCCTATTTTCTTTATGCCATACATTTAGCTGTGAGCATGGCATATTTCTTTGTTAGGCTTTCCAAGATGTCTACCACTTTATAAGGATATTTCATTGTTGTTGATATCAATAGCTACTTTCTTGGCATGAGAATATGTGATAATAAATAGAGAAATAAATGTTGGGTTGATTTTTTTCTTTTCACTATTGTTTATCTCTCAGTCTCTCTATTTATGGGTCTATGATGCTTTATTTCATTATCTCATGCATTCACTAAAAGAAATTGTTTTAATGTAACAAAATCATGCAACAATGTGATACTTATAACTGCCTAAGAATCAAATGAGAGATATCAATAGATAGGTTTATTAAAATCACATCCTCTCATCTCCATAGTTAGAGTAGTACTTCTTGGTAAATAGAGCTACTAATAATGACTAAGAAACATCAAGAGCACACACATTTTTAATTATTTATGGAAAGCTACGTATGAAGAAGAGGATAAGAATGTCCCCACCAATAGCACATAAAATAAAGAGCTATCCATTTGGGAGAAAAGGAAAAAAAACTTATGCGATGATTGTTTCTTCCATAAGGGAATATGTGAGTCATCATATAGTTTCAATTACAAGTTCTTATGCTACATTGAAAAAAATGAAAGATCTATATGAGACATGTGAAATTTGAAATCATAGTTTATGGACATACTCTTTAACATTTAATTGAAATATGATGACTCCTTGGCCCTAGGGTCAAATACTAGAGCCATCATGCATGATTTACATCTCACTAGGGTTAAAATGGAAATTCTTCTCATATTGTTTTTCAAGTCCCTATATCCTACATATTCTTACTACTTAGAATCCCTACAAGCTAGTGGGAAACTTGAGGCCACTGATCTTGATACCCTAGTGGAAACGTTTGCAAAAGAAAAATAAAATTTTTGGTAAGAGGGAGAAAATTTCTAAATCCCTTGAAGGAGAAGTGTGCCTTGCTTACAAAAGGAATAATTAGCCACATAATTTTTCTAAAATAAGAGGCAACAAAGGAGGGTGTAGAAGGAATAGCCATAGACCTTGATAAATATATCAAGGAAAATTATTTAATATCCACTCCAATCTCTCCAACAGGGATGGAAATGATGGATATAAATGTAAAATCCCACGGGACAGGATCGAACAAGACCAAAATAAGAAAAAGGTAAAATGCCAAATCCAACAAAATATAAAGGAACTTAATATGCCCATTACATTCTTCCCAAAGCAATATTGGAGTAAATGATGATTTTTTCAGACTTCATTTTCTTCTTGAGGAGATGCATTTCTTCTTGATACATGTGCAACCTTTTGTATGACCTTCCAAAATTATTTATTTGAATAACTCTGTAAAAATGTATACGTAACTATGTATTTTGCAGGAAAGTCAAGTATCAAGCTGTCGAAGATTAGAACCATTAGGCTTAAGCTGTATAGACTTCCTAAATTTCTTCTACATGATGTAATTTACCTTCCACAACTATGGAGAAAAATGTTTTCCCTTGTTGAGATTCACCAACAAGGCCACTTTATTCAAATGTTTTATGGGAAAGTAGAGATAAGGGAATAATAAAAAAACTAAGCTTTCATTAGTGTCGTAGAGGATGAAGAGTATTGAAGCTAAAATGTATAACTACTCATGCGTAGAACTATACATGCCTATATCAATATAGTGAAGGTAAATTTACATCTACTATTTTATGCCATGAATGATTTTGAAATATTAGTTATGATACTATTCAATTGTTAAAAAAGAATGGTGGTTCTATTTTTCAAAATCTTCCAAGGAATTTGAAGTAATGTGACGCTCATATCATAGGAAAACACAGCAAAAAGCTATCTCATGATTCTAGAGCATGTATAAAACTTGCACAAATTCATTCTAATTTGTGTGGCCATATGTTTATTCCTTCTGCAAATGGAAATAGACTCATGATGAATTTTATTGATGTCTACAGTAAGATGTATTGGATATAGTATTTCAAAATGAAATCAAATTCTTTTGATACTTTCAAAAAATTTCATTCATGTATTGAAAATGATGCATAATCACATATTGGGTCACTTTGTATTAATAAAGGAAACCAATATACCTCTAATGAATTTGAACACTTTCTTCATAAAAATTGGATTCAACGTCAAACTACCATCCCATACAATCCTCAAATAAATGGTGTAGCTCAAATAATGATCAAGATTATTTTGACTATGGTTTACTCCACCATCACATTTTTTAATAATGTAAAATTGATGCTTTAGGATAAAGTAGTTCCATGTGCAGTATATGTAAAAAAAATAATTCCATGTGATGCTCTTAGAAATAAGATTCACTATGAAATGTGTAATGACCACATTCCTTTAGTAAGGAATCTCCAGATCTTTTGTTCCATAGATTATGTGTTGATTTCCAAGGCATGAAGAATAAATATTGATGCACGGAGTAAAAACTGCATTTTCTTGTTGTATTCAGATAAAACCAAAGCATATTTTCTTTATAATGTGGTGAATAAAAAGTTTTTTTCTTGTGCAGAGCTTGTATTTTCCTTGAATCTTCCAAGTCTCACAACACTATTGAGCAATATTTTAATCATTTGGAGAAATTCAGTAATGCAAAATCTTATCATGAATTTGATAATTGTGTCCCACATCTTTAATGGGGTATCCTTAACTTGGATAAATATATGTAATATACCTCTAAATCAATGTCTTTCCTCATTATTTTCTAGTCATTCCTTCATATCATGAATACCCTTTGAGTGATGTGATTGGGAGGATTATAAGGAAAAATATTGATGCAAATCCATATCAATCAATAAATAACCCTATACCATCTTATAAAGGTCCCCTAAAATGGCTCACCAAAACACTTGAAAGTGTTCGTCTTGATGAGGTCAAAAACATACGAACCAAAAGGTCCACGGAAAAAATTGGAAGTGATGTAGATGATTCTATTTTAGTTGATGATATGAATGTTCCATATGATTGTCAACTGAATTTTTCTACTAATTTGAAATTGATTCCTTTAAAAGAAATTATTTTCATGATGAATGGAAGGCAGCAACATAGGGGGGTATGATTCTCTCATAAAAAATGTAACATGAAGGTTTGTGGACCCTCCATTTGGAACCAAAACAATTGGTTGAAGGTGGGTCTATATGAGAAATTAAAAATCAAATGGCTTACCTAAGAAGAAAAAAATATTTCTCATGCAAAATGGGTTTTCATAGAATGATCATGTTGATTATGAAGAGATCTTTTCCCCTATAACAAAATGGGCCACCATATGAAATTTATTTTGCTAGGTAGCTCAAAATGGATGGAAATTTCACCAAATTAATATGAATACTACTTCATTGAATGGATACCTTAAATAAAATGTATTTGTGTATTAGCCTAAACGTTTGCTATCAAAGGACAAGAAAAAAATTGTGCAAACTCATCAAATCAATATATATCCTAAAAAAATACCCCAAGCTTGGATTGAAATTTACTAAGAATCTTCTAAAATGAAATTTTGAACACCTTGATTTTGATGATGCAACTATGTTTGTTAATAAAATTATACAAAAATATTTTTTATGTCGTGGTATATGTACATGATTTGTTAATCACAAGGATAAATGAAAACTATATTGAATTTGTAAGGAAAGAGTGGAAGGAAGGATTTGACATGAAAAATTTGGGCCACCTTGACTACTACTTAGGTATTTAGGTAACCCAAAATCCTAAGTGTATATTCCTTTCTCCAAACTAATACAATGGATATTGTTTAACAAGTTTCACATGGCTAAATGCAATCCTTTGTCTAATCAAATGGGAATAATATTGAACCTCACATCTAAAGAAGGAAATGAATTTGAGGATGCGACTAAGTATAAATGACTTGTGAAAAGTCTTGTCTACACCACCTCTACTAGACAAGATATTCCATTTTCTATTGTAATCCTTTCCAAATTCATTAAAAGTCTTGTAAAGGAAATTTGTCTTTTGAAGAAATAGTTCTAAATTAATTGAAAGAAAAATTGGATATTCTAATTTTTAATATGGTAGCTCGATATTATGATTCATAACTTGATAGAGATAAGGAAAATGGAGTGTTTACTTTAGGCCGTATTATGAGTCTTTTGTTAGGATATATCTCGTATATGTTACAAATAAAACTTGTTCTAGTAGATTTGATGACAAAGTTAGAATATGTGCCAGCTACAGAAGCACCAAAGAAGATTGTGTGGCTCATTACAAATTTTGAATACTTGTAGGGGAGACAAGTGAGCTCTACTCCCCTTTTAATTGAAAATATTCTATAATTAAGTTGTATTATAATCCAAATTTACATGATAAAACCAAACATATCAACAAAAAGAAAAATTTGATTCGATACCATGTAGGGGCCAAGAGAATTAATATAATACGATTTTCCACAAATAGGAAAATTGTAAAAATCTTATCCAAATAAGCTAGAAGATAAAAGTTTGGAAACCTTAGGATGATGCTTGGACTCACATAAACCTCTTCATATTAAGGTGGGGTTGTTAGAAAACTAATTCCTAAGGATTGGGAAAATAAATTATAAATATGTAAATAAAGGGGAATATGAATGTTTAGAATAGCATCAATCCTTTGAAGATGTGGCACAAGGATCGCTCTTCTATGTTAGATATGTTTCTTCTCACTAATGCAATAACAACATAATTTATGAGTTATTCCCTATCTTGATATTATAGAACACAAACTCCCCATATTCTACTCAACATTTATCCATCCTTAGCAACTTTAATATTGAACAAAATCTAGTGAAATAAAATGGGAGCTATTTTCCTCTAAGTGGACCACTTACAAGACAATTTAAAAGAAAACTTAGGGTAGACTAGACAAATTTTGTGGGAATTATATTGCATTTAATATGGCAATTATTCTCCAATATTTAAATGATTATTTGTCTCAACAAGTTAATTTACTAGAAAGATTAAATAAAAACACAATTGTAAATTTCTATAGATAATAAACCATATAAATTGATAAAACATCAGACGTAAAATAAACACTAATATTTTTAGAAAATCAGACCCAAATGTGTGGAAAAGTAGTTTTGTAGATGTGAGTTTATATTATTACTTTTTCAACAAATTAAGAATTTACATTAACTTTTTTCTTGACATGGGAAATCCCCAAAAATTTACTCCTCACGTCTACTAAAAAAATCAATCTGGAAGATAGAAGATCTTTGTCTTCACATCAACTTGGCCTATACTAGGAAACATGTACTTCGTCTATGAGCTTGCACTTCGCACTAGAATTGTGCAATGGACCTTCAAAAAATTGATACTATATCTAGGAAAATTATCACATGATCTTTTCAACCTACATCAAGTCGAATATCCCACACATATTTAACCAAACAAATCTATATGTAAACTGGCAATTAAAACTATGTCTCAAACAGATTGTACTAGTAAACTAGCAAATCACATTGAAAAAATCAACCTCCCTCTTCCTATCATAAAAGTAAAATATCTATGAAGGAATTTCTCTAGAAATTGTTTCAATTTCCCTTACTAAAATCCTCACTATTGCATCACCTCAACCCAAATACTGATCTCCAAGAGCCCCAAATTTTTTTCTTATATTCTCTCGTTGAGTAATCAACTAATATGATCTAATTAAAATTAATGGCTAAGATAATATTTACCTCATTAAATCACTTTCTAGAAATCACTAAAGATAAATCAACTTGTCTTAATTAATATTGATTAATTAACGCATTTCCATAAGTCAAGAAAATAATTAAAATTTGTTAATAAAAATTACTAGAAAATGATGAAATTAGTGACTAGGTGACTATAAACGTTAGTCACCGCAACTTTTCCAAGTGAAATACTACCTAAAATGAGAAATCTTAAGTGAACCAAATAAAAATGGCTAACATAAATGACTAATTTAGTCTCGGGTTACAATATATGACTAGATAATAAGTAATGCAACTAAAGATGACTAACATGAATGACTAATTTAGTTTAGTAACAAAAATATGACTACTTAAAAATTACTACAATAATACAAATTAGTCATTTATATTAGTCATTTTAATTGTGCACTGTGTTTTTTGGATTTTCATTCCTTTCTCTTACATGTTGTGATAATTTGTTATGTTATAAATATACATGATATTAATGTAACCTTTGACTCAATTGAATGATTAGAATAGGTTAAATAGGAATTTTATGAACTGGTTATTCTTCTGTTACAAAGGCCTAATTTGTTTGGGCATAGCAAGTTCCTTAGTCCTCTTGTGTTTTTGTGTATGACCCTTATGGAACAAGGAGAATAGTACTTGGAAAGGAAATAGAAAGAGAATCAAGGGTTTCTTTCATCAATGTAAGGTTTTCCAATCTTACACCAAAGGCAACTTGTATTAATATAGAATATGATAAGTAAAAAAATTCAACTATTAATATTAATATATTCTTTGAAACATAAATTAATTTATTAGGCATCAAGTATGCCTTAATACTGTTTCTTGTTGGCTAAAAGCTCATCTTTGTTGAACATAAGGAAACATGTTAATGGGTGAGGACACAAGGGCATCTAGGAAGAATGAAACCTTGTCCCTTTATAGACCACCAACGAGAAATTCCAGGTGATGCAGTTTTCCTTGATTAACAGTGGTGAGTTAGGATGCATTCGTAGATAGAAACTAAATATGGATTTCCTCACTTCTAGTTTTGAAGCTGAGTTATAATAGGGTTTCCCATTATTGAAAAAATACAAATTAATCAATTTTCATGCGATTTAATTTTTATTATAATTTAAATTGAAATGGAATCAAATTGTAAGATTACATGTTTCAAAATAAATAAATAAAACTTTAAGCCAAGATTATTGTTAATAGATAAAAGTTATTTTACACCATTTTAATTTTAATAACAAAATAAATGCATCATATTATTATTAAATTAGGGAAAATATAATCCCTCCAAGCAATTTAAATTTGAGTGATATTTCCAAGCACAATAAATTTGAGCAATATTTTGTGACATGTGGAAAGTACAAAAAATCCATCTTAACTTTTGAATTACACTTTGACAATGATTCCATGCTTCCTTCTGAGTTCAATTTTCCTCTTTTTGTCCAAAACCCTATTGATTGGTTTTTTTATGGTTTACAATGATTTCAATCTGTGAGTCAGTCTGAGAATTATAAAAGGAGTGTTATTCATTAATATTATTAAGAATCATGGCATCCCTTGAAAAAGGCAAGAAATTCATTACACATATGCGAATGAAACAACAACAACAATGTGGCCCAAGGTAGATGATGTTTGGATTTTTGACAATGTCGTCCTTATGGTATGTCATCGTGCAGATGTTCTCTTCGAAGAATCATGTCAATCTGGTGCTTCAAATGTCAAATATATTTTCTAATAGAGATACCATGTTAAGGGTTTGATTATGTGTACGTGCCATATTTTTTATGCTCTTTATATTTTTAATCATTTAATGCAGGAGTTTTGAACATTGATAACATCAAGCTTCAGACATTTTTAGGTTTGAAAGTTGGAAAGTGTCATTGGTGAAAGAAGAGGAGACCTTCGTTTCAATATTCCTATTGATTGACATTGTTACCTGATCGACCTCTCCATCCTCCATATCCTATATATTTCATTCAGTTGTCACCAAGTGGAGTATGGTCGTTGCATTAGCTTGTGGGTCTATCTGCATTTGATTTATATTCCCTTCAAGATGTAATTTTGAGACCATTGTCCTTATTAATATCTTCTCGAGGTCTTTCAATGCCCTCATCTTTGCTAGAAGTCATCCTCTCCCTCTTATGTGGATCAAGTGTAGTGAAACATAGGGTAGATCATGTCATCAAAATGTATACCATCAAGGAAGCATTATTTTTCTTGTTCCTTTTCAATAAATGTCATTAAACAAAATTTGTTTCAAACATGTTGTCTTCCACTTGCCTTCCAAACACAAGTGGGCTTCTCTCACGAAATAATACCATATCCATAAGAATATTTTGTTGCATCATATGCAACCACTCATCACCACTTAATGGTTCTTCATCGAATTTAACATCAACATAACTTTCATCCACCTTATTGTGGGATATTTGAGCATGTATGTGCTCATTGTCGATTTTAATTGGCAGTTTCAACTTCTCCAAATTCATTAGCCGCAATTAGGTTCACCAATACACATATCAAATTGTAGTCATCAGTGACATGTGTCTCATCATAGTGGGATTCATCATCATCTACACCATTCATATTACAATGGGGTAATTGAGAATTTATATGTTCTTGCTCTATTTCACAAACAAAGGCTTATGCTTCCCTCCCTATAGTTGTTGTTGCATCTTCTTCATCTGCATGCATGCTTGCATAATGGGTTTCAATTTTATGGTCTTGAAAACCATCATCCAATTTTGAGTGGGATTCTCCAAGATCTTTTCTTCTCTCAAAGTATTGTTTATCTACTCTCAGATCTGTGAGTTACTCATGAAATTGTGACACATCTTGTTGTTACATGTCACTCCCCCTTGCACAAAATTATGCTTCGAAAATATTCCATGCTTCCTTGGAAGATGTAGCTTTTTCTACCTTTCACATAATTGTTTCACCCATTACTTGTTGAATGAAACTCAAAACCAAGAAATATGAACCCAAAACATTGTCATGTTTGACATACCAAAATCCTTGCAGATGAATGGACTTTTGAAAAACCCTAATCTTTAATGTTTAATATAAACGTTTTTTTCCAATAAAATACTTTTCCTTTTTTATATTCTCTTTTAATAAAAAAACCTTGATAAAGAACTCCCAAAACCATTTTTAAAGCATTTTTGTAAGCATTTTTCATGCCATACACTTTTCTAATATATAGAAAAAATTGTATTTCTTCATAGAGCCCTTTTATAACTCTTTACAAACCTTTATAAGCCCGTACACTTTTCAATATACCAAAACCCCTTTTGAATTATTTTTTTTTGCCAAAAACATTAAACTAAACCTCAAGAATTTGACTTTTCAAACTTTGAAAAAGACTTTTCGATAATTTCTGCACCCATTCAACTTCTAACATTTCATGGCATGCACGACTACATCCCTTTAAAAAAAACATTCAATTTTCTTTTTAACTATCTTAAACTTGCCTCAAGGGTTTGGCCATTTTCTATATGGCCAAACTAACGTGGTTGTCACACTCTTTTTGATCGGATACAAAGCATCAACAACGACAGTCAATGAAGGAGGAAGCGGAAACACGTTTGCTTCAATAAATAAAAAATTCGTGTTTCATTTACGGCCATAACCTTCGCTCTCTACAACAATTTTTTTATCAAGGTACGATTTATCGCTGAGTGGATCAAAAATTTCAACCCTTTTTATCAGTCAGGGCTCTGTAAGCAGTGGCTTTAGAATCTCTAATTCTTTGGATCTTACCATTCCAATATCAATTTGAAGGAAAAGAATAGGAGGAAATACATTTTCTAACAGACAGAGGGTATGCCTCTTAGAGAGATTTTAGTTGATAAAGAACTATCTCAGTATTCAATAGTCATGCTTGGTAAGGCCCACAAGAGGACATCTCACACTAATGTGTTTCTTGGGATCCTTAAGTAGCTGGTTAGAGAAGGCCCGATCTTCGGTTAATTGTCACCTCTGGGACTCTCGACGCTGAGAAATTCTCAGGATATTTTCCAATTGCAATATTTTCACTATCCAAGGGAGGAGTTATCTTGTAGAGATAATGTATACCGTGCAGACAGAGGGTGAGTATTTGGATGCCCCATTGTTTGCAGTCATGCAAATTCACTTGACACAACTGGAAGGTGATATTCTTCTCTTCTTAATGGGACAGGAGGAAATTGATACTCCATGTTAGATTCTCTATGAGCGAATGAAATGACTTGGAAATAATGTTCCTGAAATGATGATCTTGTCAATATACATTTCTCTTCCAAGTGAGATGTAGCCAATAATTTTTGAGCCTACTCCTCAAGGTAAAGGAAAAGTAGTTGTGGCCACCAATATCACATAAGCTTATTTGACTATTGATGGAATATTCTATGTTGTTTATCCTGTATTTTATAAGAAAAATGTATACAATCCAAAACTTTGTCTCGATTTTTTGGTCGTTTATATATAGATCAAATCTAATGTACAATGAATTTCAAATATCATATTATTTATTCTTTTCCAGTTTAACAAAGTTAGGATCAGGAAACAACCAGAGAAGTTAATCTTATATTATGTTTTCTTAAATTTAATAATGTGACGATCGTGAAGAATTTAGAGAAGTGATAGTGATTGGATATTCTATTGCATAGGATTCAATTTAGTAGGATTTATTCTGTTATCAAATAACTATATTCCATATTAATAACATTGAAAAAAGCATAGATTCTCACAAACGTGGAGCTAGAAATTAAGGGCTCATCGATTGATCAATCAAGTTTATCCAGAATGCATTTAGAAATAACACAAATAATTTTCATTAAAACGTTCTCACAAACCAACTGTTAGAAAATTATATATTATAGAGCAATGGAAAACATAAAATAATGTAGAAATATAAAACAACATAAAACACATAAAACAATAGAGACATAGATATACGTGGTTCACCTAGTTTGGGCCACGTCCCTCTTCACTCTCAATCTCCTCTCTCTTCCTCACTCAGAATACAAATCTACATAACCATAATACAATTCCCTCATATATAGCGAGGAGTTTCCTTGGTAAGAAACACTAAATTAAACATAACTTCTACCATTAGATATCTGCCTAATGAATGGCTCAGAGTGGCGGCGAAATTACAACATTTTACAAGTCAATTTTACATATATTTTTAACTCTGAGGGTGCTACCCCCGATCCCCCTGCTGGCGGCAGGCTCCGAAAGGTCCTAGATGCCCCCCTGCAACAAATATTTTACCGGTGGCATTGTCACCCCATGACGAACTAGGTTCTAATGCGGCGATACATTTGAATACAAAAGATAATCACGCTCCACACCCAACAATCTACCAGTTGGAAACTAATTATAGAAACTCCACTACTTCTTCATTTTCTGGATAGTGACTCCACTTTGGACCTAGATTCTTCTCATCTTCTTCATCATACATGAAGACCAATTGAAACTAAGCAGATTCTCAATTTTTCCCTGGTTACAACTTTTGTTAACATATCAGCAGGATTCTGACTAGTGTGTATCTTTTCCAGCTTCAATTGTCCATCTTCCAATGTTGGCCATATGAAATGGTACTTGAGTTGTATATGTTTAGCCTTGGAATGAAATCTAGAGTTCTTTCCAAGATGTATGGCACTCTGGGTGTCACTGTATAACCTGCCCAACTTCTACTTCTTACCCAATTCACCCGGAAATCTTTGTAATCATTTCTTTACTAGCCTCTATAGCAACAACATACTTTGCTTCTATTGTTGAGAGTGTAGCAACACTTTTTCATTTTTGAGACTCAACTAGTAGTTGTTCCACCTATAGTAAACACATACCCTGTGGTGCTCCTCCTGTTATCTCTATCACCTGCCATATCTTCATCAACATATCCCTGTAGAGCAATGTTTGAACCACCAAAGCATAATGCTTGATTTGTGGTACTTCTCAAATACCTGAGAATCCGCTTCACCACCACCAAATGCTATTTTCTTGGATTGTTCATGTACCTTATTACAACTCCCACTACATGTGAAATATCAAGCCTTGTGCACACCATTGCTTACATTAAGCTTCCAACTGCTAATGCATATGGAATTTTAGACATATCAGCCATTTCTTCTTGAGTCTTGGGACACATTTCCTTACTTAGTTTGAAATGGCTAGCCAAAGGTATACTAACTGGTTTTTCAGTCTGCATATTAAACCTTTTCAACATCTTTTGTATGTACTCACTCTAAGACAATGTTAATTTGTGATCCTTCCCTTCTCTAGTTATTCTGATACCAAGGATTTGTTTTTCACCACCCAAATCCTTCATTGCAAATGAGCTCACCAATTTCCTTTTTTGAGCACATTTATTTCCTACATGTTAGACCTGCAAGAGGCATGTAATCTACATACAATAACAATATAACATAGTTGTCATCATTTTTCCTTTTGAGATAAACACAATCATCATAGTGACATCTAGCATAACCTTCTTCAGACATAAACCTATCAACTTTCACAGACCACTACCTTGGAGCCTGTTTTAAGCCATACAAGCTCTTCTTCAACCTACACAATAGTTTCTCCTTCCCTTTTACCTCATATCCTTGTGGCTACTACATATACATATCTTCATCCAAATCCCCATGGAGAAAGGTTGTCTTTACATCTAACTGCTCAAGATGCAAATCTTCAACTGCTACTACACTTAAAATAGTTCTGATTGAATTCATTTTAACAATAGGAGAAAATATCTCATCAAAGTCTAAACCCTTTTTCTGTGCAAACCCTTTCACCATAAGTCTAGCTTTATACCTTTTTCTACCTCAATCTTCTTCCTTCAACTTGTAAACCCATTTATTTTGCAATGTTGTTTTACCTGCAGGCAACCTAACTAAATCCCAAGTCTGGTTATGTGCAAAGGAGTCCATCTCTTCCTTCATGGCTTTCTCCCACTTCTTCTTGGTTTTTACCCGCAATGCTTCTTCGTAACGTTCTGGAGCACCAGAATCAGTCAACAGTACATAATATAATGAAGGAGAGTATCGTTCAGGGGGTCTACTTATCTTGGTAGATCTTCTAACACCACTTTGAGGTGTTTGAGGTGCTTGTTGTTTTTGTGGTTGTTATTCTTCCTGTTGATCATTATGATTTTCAGGCACCATAACTTTTTCTGTGATCTCTTCAAGCACTGTGTATTCTCTGTTTTCTTTTTCCTATTTCTTTTTCTACAATTGATCCTTATACAAAACCTTTTCATTGAATATGAAATCTCTACTCCTAATGATTTTGTGTTTTTCATAATAATAAAAGAGATAACCAAAATCATTAACACCATATCCAAAAAAGTTACACTTATTTGATTTTTCCTCAAGCTTTGTTCTATTTTCTTTATTAATGTGGACAAAGGCTTCACAACCAAAAGTTTTTAAAAATGAGTAGTTTACCTTTTTACCTGTCCATGCCTCCTCCGGAATACCACCATCCAAGGAACTTGAGGGCCCTCTGTTTATTAGATAAATAGTAGTATCTATAGCATGTGCCTAAAATTGTAAAGGAAATCCTGCATGCAATCTCATGCACCTTGCATGTTCCATGATTGTCTTGTTCCTCCTTTATGACGCACCATTTTCTTGTGGTGTTCCTAGAACTGTCTTTTCTCTACGAATTACATTCTCTGAACAATACTTATTGAACTATTTTCTACAATATTCACCTCCATTATCTTATCTAAGACACTTCAACCTTTTTCCTGTCTCATTTTCAACCAAAGCTTTCCATTTCTTGAAAGTATCAAATACATTAGATTTATTTCGAATACAATAAATCTAGGCTTTTTTGGTTGCATCATCAATAAAAGTAACATAATAATGAGAGCCACCAAAGGAGGATACTTGAGCAGATTCCCATACATTTGTATGCACAAGCTCTAATTTTTCACTCTTCTTCTCTTTCCCAACTCCGAGGAATCTGAATCTCTTCTGTTTTCCACAAACACAATTCTCACAAAATTTTCAATCAACATGCTTCAAACTTGGCAACAAATTTCTTGAGTGAAGAATCTGCATCCCATTCTCACTCATGTTCCTAATCCTGTGATGCCACAATATCATATCTTCTCATATAGAGGTTAAAGCATTAACATAATTAGAAATACCATAACATAAATACAATGTACCAACCTTTTCAACCTTTACTATTACCAGTGATCCTTTAGTGACCTTCCAAGTTTTATATGTAAATGTACTCACACAACCTTCACCTCCCAACTGGCCTATTGAAATAATATTTTTCTTCAGATATGGAATATGCCTTACCTCCTTCAATATCCATCGATTTCCATTCTGTTGTTTTATGAAACTTGTATCCATTCCAATGATTTTACAAGGTTTATCATCACCCAATCTAACTTGTCGAAAATATCCTTGAACATAATCATGACAATGTTTCATATCAGGTGTGGCATGGAATGAGGCCCCTAAATCTACCATCTAGGCATCAATAATATTTTCTAAAGAAATAATCAAAGCATCTTACAACACATCACCTGTCACATTCTCTTCAGGATTATTTTCTTGCTGCACGTCTCCTTCTTTTCCATTCCGAGACTTGCAGTCTTTCTTCAGGTATCATTTCTTCTTGCATTTCCAGCACACTATCCCCAATGTGGACTTGGATCTATCTTTTCTTGACTTATTGTGATATACAGGGCTCTTTCCTCTTTCCATTTTTCTTCCCCTAGTCTATGCATTCAAAAAATTACCTGATGTCTCACCGGAGATTTTTCGTTGCATTTCCTTACTATGGATTGCACCAACAACATCATAAAACTTTAAAGTACTAGATCCAGAGCTAGAGTTACTAATGGTCATAACTAAACCATTCAAACTTCCTCGCAATGAGCACAGAAATAATAAAGCCCTAACTTCATCATCAAAATATCTCCCTACAGAACTTAACTGACTATTAACTGCATTAAATTCATTTAAATGATCAAGAGCAGATCCACCTTTTTAAATTTTCATATTAAATAATTTCTTCATAAGAAATACCTTATTTGAGGCCGAGGGTTTTTCATATAGTTTGGCCAATGTCATCATTAAACCCTTTGTTGTCATTTCCTTTGAAATATTAAACACGATTGACGCTGCTAAGCATAGCTGTATCAATCCAAGTGCCTTTCTATTGAGAATATCCCATTTTGTGTCTGTCATGCTCGTCGGCTTCTTTGCCTTTACACTCAATGGTTGGTAAAGATCTCTCTAATATAGATAATATTCCATTTGCATCTTCCACGGATGGTACTTTTGGCTGTTAAATTTTTCGACCCTAAACCTACCATCTTCCGCCATTACTCCCACTCGAACCATAAACCCTTCTCTCTTGCAAGTTTATCTGCCAAATAAACCTTCGGCTCTGATACCAGTTGCTAGAAAATTATATATTACAGAGCAATGGAACACATCAAATATTGTAGAAATATAAATACAAAAAATGTGTAAAACAAGAGAGACACACATGTGCATGGTTCACCTAGTTTGGGCTATGTCCACAGAGAAACAGCGAGTCCTCCTTTTTATATTATCTACCAAACTAAAAGGATACATCCTACAATAGATCCACTGTAATTCCCTCTTCCCTCTCAATCTCCTCTCTCTTCCTCACTTAGAATATAGATCTACATAGATGCAATACAATTCCCTCATATATAGTGAGGGGTTGCCTTGTAAGGAAAATATCCCTAAGTTAAACATAACTTCTACCTTGAGATCACCGCCTAATGAACAACCCAGATTGACTATGAAATTACAGCATTTTACAAGGCAATTTAACATCTATTTTTAGCTTCGGGGGCATTTTCCCTGATACCCCACCCCTACATCTGCCCCCCATGGACCCCCCCGCCCCAATAGCGAATATTTACGGGGCGACGTTTCCGCCCCATTACAAACTGGGGTCCAATGCGACGATACCTTTGAATACAAAAGATAATCAAGCTCCACACACAACACCAACTTGGTATATTTTTATGCTTTTAAATATTTATATTTAATAGGAATAAAATAAATAAAACCATGAGTTCTCACAAATTTGGAGCTCCTGAAAGCACTCTCGAAAATAAGTTATGTTAGACCATTTTAAAGAAATGTTTTGTCATCCTTAGACAAACTATCTTGATCTTATGGGATATCAAAATCATATTTCCTATATCCAAGCTGCAACCCAGCTAAAATGTTTGTTGGTAGATATTATGCAACAATAATCGCTAATTAAACATTTTTGAATATCCGTTTCAAGTATAGAGGCTGAACAAGGAAGATGGTAACAATGATCAAACCGAAAACCTTGTCTTAGAGACACTGGAATGCATATTTTTTTTAACAAGGAAAAAATTCAAGCAAGAACTGACATGAAAGCCCACCTAGAAGGTGCCATTAAATCTTCTTTTTTCTGCATCCCCATTTTCTTCTAGTGCTATACCAAGTCTATTTGGCATTTGCATGAGCTAGTTTTAATGTTGAAATGTGACACTAAAATTCTTCCATTATTTTGGTATGTTAATCCTGGTGAAATTTTTTGGTGTATGGGCGCTTACGCTAGAGCATTTTGCAAACATGAACTGAAGGGTAGATATGGCAAGGAGCACATTGACAAATCGAAAGCAACTCTGTGTAAAAATTCCAATATTAAACTCTACGAATTGGATGAGCATAGGAGGTAAGGATTAGTAATAATAATTTTTACTTGTCCCTCTGTTGATACTCATCATCAATTTATTTTTCCTCTTTCCTACATTCACAATAAGTCTTCCCTCTCACATATGATCCCATATTATGTTTATAAAGATTGTATGATTCTTTTGAGTAAACATTGCAAAAGAAAAACTTTAGATGTATATATCTAGAGGAGAATCATAGATTCCATATTACAGAGTATGGATTTGAAGACAGCTAGATTCCAGACTCTCATATCATTTTAAATCTTCAGTGACGAGGTGTGGTCATTGAAGAATATAGTTGACACTATCATAAGACTTGCAGCTACAGAGTACAAAGTCATCCTAGATGAAGCTATGGATGAGGAGGGTTATCTAACCAAATTGGTTAGGAAAATGGCTTAATTTTCACAGGAACCTCCTTTGTCAAAGATATTCCTTTCCAATGTTCATCTTGGTTCTAGCAATGAGATCTTGACCATAATAGTAATTCTTCATACATCGAACATTTTCTACAAGCCTTTATAGAAGCAAGCTCGGGCTAACCAAAAAAGGGAAAAGTTTTTCCAGCAAGAAGGGGACCATTTAACATTATTAGATATGCATGAGGCCAGGAAGGCAAAAAAAAATCTTAGGTCCTTGGTTTTTTTAAAATATTGGGCAATCCCACTCTTTAAGGAGATCCCAGGACACCATTATGGACAGTTGTGTTTACAAGTTTCTTGGTATTATTTTTTATTCATTGTCTGTTGAAATTTTGATACAATCTTTAGGTTTTATTTATTTTGACTCTTGCAAAATATCCAAATATTTCTTCTAGTGTGTTGGAAGGGTACCTCCCCAGATACAAATCTCAATTACTCACTTATGCCAAGCTTCGATTGTGCTTTGAGATATTTCTTTTAGTGACATCTGGGGTATGACTTTCAATGCAAGTTATCACTAGATTTTCCCTCATGTCCACCTCTACATATTCCCTGGAGTTTCTATTCTTTATAAACACCTTCAATTTAACCCCCAAGCAGGATTCCTAGTTGTGTGCATGTATCCTAATTTTCTGTCTCAAAAGATTTAATCCATGGTGCCATTTTTCTAAATCAATACGAGATAATAAAATGAAACCTAATAACCAAATAAATATTTTTTTTTTTAAACAACCACTAAATAAAAAACCAAATGGTGCCACTAAACAGGGATACAAATAGTTTTTCATCATTAAAATACACAAGTTAACTCTTCTTGTGACTTTGCATAAAATAGGCTTCTTGACAATAAATTCTTTACATGGATTCCCATTTATTATCAATTTCTTCGTCTATAGGTTTAGAACCTCCTATTCCATTTTATCTAATTCCTTATTGGCACACATTAAATACTTTTTCAAATGCTTTATTTTCAAATAATTTCTCACAATTAACAGAATTCTCACTGAAAAGGAGTGGAATTACTCTCTAAAAATAACATTCTCTTTATGGGCCGAAAGTAATATGACTTTGCATTTTACTCTTGAATCCTCTATTTTCTCCAAAACATCCTTGAAAATATGCAATTTTTTTTGCACCTTCATCTACTCACACTACTCTAAAAAAAATGCACATTTCTCTAATTTGAGTTATCTCATTCTTTTATGTTCAATTTTCCATCAATTGTAGCACCTAAAATTTGAGAATACATTATTTCATCATGTCCCAACAAATTGATCTTCCCTCCATGCAAATTCAAGATTTTGTCCCCTTTAAGATTAGCATGGTTCTCACCATCCATTTGTTACATTGGTTCTATTGTAGCTTTCCACTCTTTTGTACTATGAATTTTCCTTAAAGGATAATGTACGTCTAGGGAGTCCTTTTCAAGTATTTTTATTTCTATATGTTTCATAAAAATTGTCCTTTTCATGACCGAATTTATTTCTTAATATCTATTTTCTTTTAACCAATGGCATTGAAAACAACATTCAAAACCAAACCTTGCTCCTTGAAATAATTATGGTCAATTTTTTTGGGACAACATATTATCCTTATAAATGAAATAGGCAATAGGGCATACCTTGCACCGACCACTGAAGTTGTCCACATACATTACAAATATTATCATTTGGAAGATTTAAAACACCTTTGGATTTTCAATCCTTCCCTCTTTCAAAGGGAATGTTTTGTTTCTTGCTTGTTATTCTTTCTTCTCATGGATATCGAGGATATCAAACACCATTTATCGTCCGTAATCTTGCACAACAACGTTTCCTTTGTACCTAGTTTTACTTATCAATTACAAATCATGTTTCTTCTGAAAACATGGAAAAATAGAGTAGGTTTTATAATTTCACTAACTAAAAGAAATTTTTACTTAAAATAGGAAAACAAAGCATATTCATCAACATGGAGGTATATACCTCTCACCTTGACCTATGCTTTACAATTCCATTCAATAGAGTGTTTCCTTTCCTCACCCAAAACCAACACAAAGTGGTTTTGTCTTTTACGAATACAATAAACCAATCATTGTGGTTAGTGATATGATTAGTAGCTCCATAATCAAAGAATCACGTTGTCGACTTATCTCTTGCTTGATATGCAATGAAAGTGTAAATTATTCTTCATGTTTTGTGACATTGATTTACTTTTTTATCATTTTCCAATTGTTATACTACTCATCCTAAAGCAGGATGGTTTTAGTTGTTTCTATTAGTTCCTTCTTTCTTTTTCTTTCCTTTGTTATTAATATTTGCTTCAAAGGTAATTTGGGGTGCTTCGTTACTCTTTTGAATAATTTTTTCTTTCAAGTCCTTGTGCAATATGTGATTACTCAACTTCTCAAATATTATGATTCTCTCACAACCTTCACCAAATTTTGAAGATTTCACACCATGCTCTTGTGGGAGCATATAGTACATCATGAACAATTCTATCAACATATAAAATAGATACCACCAGAATAGAAGTAGGGTCCCTCTTCAAATATTTTTTCCCTATCCAGAGAATCCTTGCAACCCAATTGGCTACCTATGCATGATGATCATAGGCCTGCAATAGCATCTTGATATCATTCTTCACTTGCCCAACTGAAACTTTGGAATTCCAGTTACAAATAGGAAAATAGCCCTAGTTTCCTTGAGATGAGCACTTGCACATGTGATATGCTTTTGCTGGGTTGAAACCCCGATTTATCTTATGATGAGAAACGATGGATCCACTATATTAGTCATGGATATGGATGTATTTTTTTATAGGTTTGATACCTAGGAGGACCTACCATAGGTTTATGATTTGTTTTAGCTATGACAGGTGGTAGATCTACATGATTGTTTGTTGGCATAGTTTTATTTTCAATGGGTAAGATGCCTAAGATGACTTGTGATAGCTTACTATCTTTTTATAGGTGTCATTGTTTTTCACTTGTCATAGGAGGAGGATATTCATCTTATTGAAAATTTTCTAAGATTGAAATGGCTTTTGCCTCTTCCTTGTCCCTTAAATATATATCTAGTGTTTGAAGTTGAAAGTTAGATGCTATGTGGATAGTGGAGCTTCAGGACATATGACATGCCAATAATTTATTCCATCAGGTTCAAGAACAACACATAAACATGTTCGATAAGCTTAGTGATTATGTTACTTATTTTGTAAGAGAAGTTGTCTCCATTTCCTTTCATATTCCTTTTGGTGATGTTCTTGAGTTGGATAGTGTCTTCAAAACCTTTGATCGAAGATGATGTTGGGGTTGAACCCAAATTTGCATTTGATGGGATTATTATAGAGTATAGTGACTAGGTCAATGGATATTCCTAGGCACAGGAAGTAGCCCAAGATGATATTATTTCTTCATAATCCTCTTGGGATGAGGCAGTTGACATAGTTTTGTTGGTTTAGTTGTTAGAGGATCAGAAGGGTGCATGGGAGTGATTTTCATTTTGATAGGTTTTTGATAGCCATGCATAGGTTGTAGCCTATAACATGAGCTTGGTATTCTAGGATTGAAAAGTTGACTTGTGTAGTTTTTTTGTGACTTTGATATATGTGAAACACTTGTCTTCATCTTTGTATAGAGATGTTATCTTCTTTACAGAATGTCCCAAACAGCTAAGGAAGTGGTGTTTAGATTTATTGTATTTAAGATTAATAAAGGAGGGATAGGAGTTGAGTTTCATATTTGTTGTTATAATTTTCAGTTCGATGTGCTCTAATTTCTAGTTAAATTTGAATATAATTTTGATAGTACTTTCAAGTTTTTTGTTGATTCCAAGTAGGTCGGCTATGTTAGATTTTTAGGATTGTTACTGTGTGTTGAGATTTTCAACATTAAATGTTAGCCTTACAAATAAATTACTAGAAAATTATTATTAAATGCTAGGAATAAATATTATGTTTATCACATGTTAATCTAAACTTTAAAAAGTTAATAATAGGTTAGGTGTCTCAACAAACTTCAGTGGTTATGTTTGCGAAATCTAATTGTCTTATGTATATGGATTATTCTATATTACCTATTTCTCAGATGTGTTCTTCTTCTTCAGCTTGGGAAAAGCAACAACAAAGTTCACCTTTTAGCAAGGGTGTGCTATAGGAGAAAACATTGCAATGTTAGGAGAGGGTGATCTTATGAGAGAGGTATTCATAAAGGGTATATTTTTTTATAAACCATCTCTAATATAATTGGTTTGCAATAGTTATTATGCATCAGTTAGGTAGGGCACACTTCCCAAAGGGTCTTTTAGATGTTGATGGTTCCACCTAAACATGGGAACATTGATGGTAGAAGACACCTTGTAGGTGTAACACACTCCTTGTCTGCATATAATGATGAGGTTGAACTCATGAGTCGAATTCAGTATTTTTTTATGACATTAACTCTGTGAGGGTGCATTAATCAAAGCCTTTTATGAGGAAATTGTGATCTCCCTTCACTCCTACACTCTATAAAGAGAGAAGGGGAACATTAGCTTAGCAATGAAAATAAATGTGTATGGTATCTTTAAGTTGTTCATAGAGATTGAGTGTGATTCCATGTGGCAGTAATACTTTACTTTTTGAGTAAGATAGAGATAATGTAATTATTGTTGGAGTTCATCCTTGTTGTTTGAAATGTTTCATTTCACTATGTGATGTAGATCAAGATCTAATACCCTATCAAGGGTATTGTGGCTTGTTGTCCTAATTTCCTGATTGTATATGTATGTAGATTAGTAATCTCCTATTTACTACTTTGAGTTTCTCATAAGATTCTGTATTTTCACTCTTAAATTTACCTTACAAATGTTTTAGTGTGTATATATCTAAAGGCTTCATAGGGGAACCTAAAGTTTCAACTTTAGTATCTGTAGGTTTCATTCTTTCAGTGAAAACCTGATCAATAATTTTGAAATTGAGATGTCATCACATATGTACATGTTGGAATCTTCCATACAGTGTATGCAAGAGTTCATCGCCCATGGGAGGAAGCTACTATTGGAGGATTTCTGTGGGTTTGATGCTCAAAAATATCTAGAGAGTGGAGTAATCCATGTCTAAGAAAGACAATAGGACTTCTGTAGGTTTGATCTCTAGCGATTGGAGCTTTCTCATGGCTGAGAGATTTTTGTGGGTTTTGATGCACATGAGGGTTAGTTTGAACATGTTATTGATTGTAACTTGTTTGTTTTCTAGCCAATTTGTTTTCTTTGAACTGTGTTTAAGGAAGTGGTATAATGGCTTATTATAGATGCTAATGGAGAAGACAAAACTATGAAGCATAATTGGAAGGCAAAAGTAGCCATCGCTCTACAGTTATTAACCTAGTTTGAGAAGAAAATAACGAAGGAAAATGATCGTGTTGTATTTTATGAAGGACCATTTGATCCCTCACATTGTAGGGAAGTTGCAAGAGGAGATGTTTGAGGTGTTGACCTCATCATATCAAAATGTAAAAATGTCTCCAAAGTTGCTCCTAAAGAACAAATTCACTTAATAGGAGCAATTAAGATATTGTATCTAGCTATCCAATGAAGATGAACAAGTTTAGAGGATATCTCTTTGTTATTGGTATGAAAGTTAAAGTTGACAAGATGGTGCCTATTTTCATTAAATGGGCCCTCGTTATCATGGGAAAAGTTTGTATGATGTATTTATGCCCATGAACACACCTGTATTTTAGAGGGTTTAGGACATTTATATCTAGGAAGAAGTTATCTAAGAAACAATGGTAGCTAGAGTTGACAATGTGAATGGCCTAGTAGTCATTAACGAGAAGAATAGATATGAGAAGGGTCTCAGAATGGTAATAAAGATGAGAAATGTCTCATTATGAGAGGGAGGACCTGAGGAATGTGAGTGGTTACAAATGTGACAAGAGGGGATGCTATGAAAGTCAATGTTTAAAACATTATAGAAGGGTAAATTATGATTACTCTCATTGATTCTGAGAGTGCTTGTAACATATTTCATGCAAAGATGGTGACTTCTTGCACCTAAAAGTAGTCTAGTTACAAAATTTCCAAGCATCTATGGCCAATGGTAGTATGATGGAGTCCAAAATTATGGTCAAAGGGACGAAATTGTAATTGGACAGCTACGAGGGTTGATGTTGTTATTGGAGCTCAATGGTTGAATAACTTGGGAGAATTCCACATGAATATGGAGGAACTTTACCTAAAATCATAGGAAGGAAAACAACTGATTAGTTTTAAAGGACTAGAATTGATTAAAAATGACCTAATTCACCAAACAAAATTTCCAAATAGCTTTCCAAGAATGAGCTAAGTTTCACTTTCCTCTTTAATTCCATGAAGGGTTTGCATAGTAGGGTAAGGACCCAAAAAATAAAATAGTAAATGAGCAATGGCTGATTCATGAATTTGCAAGTATCATCCAAGACTTATGCCATTGACTACCATTGGGTATAGGAAATATATACCAGTAGAAGAGGTGATATAGTGATGCCTACATATTCTTCAATACCCAACATTACAACTAATTTGGGAGAAACACAATTCAAGGATAGGCACTATTACAATACTTGATAATACTCAACCTTAAAAGTAATTATCTATACTCAAATTAATTTTTTTCCATAAATCGTTTAGTCAAATTAAGGGAGTTATTGAAAAGGACAATTAGTTAGTTTAACTAGGCTATCTCAATCAGTGTAATTGAAGAAAAATGTGAGTGATAACAAAAAGAATGAACTATTTTATCAGTCAGACTAATTTTATAAGTTAGTTTAATAATATCATTCAATACAATTAATAATAAAGTGATAATTTTATTTAGAGAAATTATTTTAGGTATTAGAATGAGGGACTTTTTGGAAGTGTGCTATTACAAATAGTCTGGAAGAGACTTTTTGGGCTATAAGAACACATGTACTTACAAACTTGTATTAGGTCTAGTTTGGAATCCACAACTTCTCAAGATATTTTTAGACCTTATGTGGTGAGTGTGAATGAGAATTTGAGTATTACTCTTTGTTACTGTTGTTTCTTTCCTATTGTTGGTATTGTTAAAATTTCGTATCAGGTATGTTGTTTGTAAATTATGGAATTCTATGATGTTATTAATGAATCCACTGTTGTTGGTATAATCATTACTATCTGTTTCTTTTTTGGTTTTTGTTGTTAGCACTTTAAATTTCAGAAATTTTGTTTCAAAATTTTAAAAAATTAACAAAAAATTAGCTTCCCATTTTTGGAACATAACAAATCGATCTATAGAACGATGTGTGTTGGTTGAGTTTGATGGATCCCTTACCAACAAAGAAATTATCTTATGTAGATTCAGTCATGATTAGATTATATATGTAAAGGAATGATAATAGATCAATTTGTATGGCCTCTTTCATTCTTCTCTCCTCTTTCTCTAAAAAAATTGAGACTTTTGTTGTATCGAGTCTTGGTAGACTCGAAACTTCAAAAATTATAATTTAAACTTGTAGTTTCATCTATATCATCTTTGGGTGCAACTTTATCTCAAGTTTAATGAAATTGAAAGGGAGTTGTTAATGCTACTCATCTTCTAACTGAATCCTTGAGTATGTTTGGTCCTCTATCCTTAACTTTTCAATCCATTTCAACATGTCCTATCCTTAATTTAGATATGATCAATATCTTCTGCTTTGGAATGAAAATTTCTAATGAGACTTGATATGCAAGATCATGATAACACAAAAATGGTTATGTTATGGCCACAAAAACATACAAGTTACAATCATTCTTGATGCAGATATTGATGAGGGCCCCAAGATCCGAGGAATTGTTGCAAAAAAAAAAACAAAAAACCAAAATTTAACCAAACTAGAAAATAAATCATTAACTAACTCTTATTAGAACATAAAATGATAGCTACAACTACATTGTGCTAGAAAACTTGTCATATTACAAAAATAGGCTTGTTATTTATATAAAAAAAAACTAGTTATATTTCCATGGGTAAATACCATGTGCATATTTTCATTCGGATCATTACCATGGGTAAATACCATGGGTGGGAAAGTACCATGGGAATATTTCCGTTCGGATCATTCCTCCCTCTATAGGAAGCAATGGTCCCGATTTCATAAAGTTCTGTCTGGAGAAGATTTTTCGGAGATGAGTTGTGAATGACCAAGTGTTGTCGAAGACAAGTGTTTTACATGGTTGACACATAACCAAGGGTTTGTGGATGACCCACAACCATGACGCACGAAGATCCAAGGATAGACATACCCTCTAATTCTTGTGATACAATTGTGATATTTACAACATGTGGCCAAGCAAAATGATTTTGTTGGAAAGGTTTTTCCATGGCTGACCCATAACCATGATGCATGAAAAGTTGAGGATAGAGATACCCTGTAATTTTGGTGGGCCAACTATGTGTTAGACAATGTGTGGCCAAGTAGATCAACTTCATTGGGAATGGGTTTTATGTGGTTGACCCATAACCATGATGATCGAAGAGTCAATGACAGAGACACCCTTTAATGTTAGTGGGCTAGCTGTGAGGTAGACAGTGTGTGGCTGAGAAAATGGACTTCGTTGAAAAAGGGTTTTGTGTGGTGGACCAATAACCATAGTGAACGAGGGTTCGAGGGTGGAGATACCTTGTAATAGACCTCGTGATCACTTTTTGATTTATCAAATAGAGATCTGGTGGCTTATCTTTATAGATTCATACAATCCAGTGACATTTTGAAAAGACGTCATACAAGTGAGAAAGTTTCACATTGTTTAGTCCCATGGCTATGAGTTGATAGGCCCACCATGACATTGCCTTTGCATTATAAGGGGTACTTTGTCACAACCAAAAATATGCTTCAAGATAGTAAGAAAAGATAACCTTATCACCATAAACACCCTTAACTGCTATAAAATTGTAATACAAAATTCTAACACACACTATTGTTCTAGAAATAATGAGCCATGAACCACTATTTTCTCCATAAAAAAGAAGTGTTGATATAATACCATAATGTATAAGGCCTCTCATAATATTTGAAAGGAAAGAAAGAACTATTGCCCCAAATAAAGGTAGGGTCCCTAGAGCACTTGCAATGGATAAAAAGGTAGTAAACATTGCCCCAATATGTGTTACACCACTTACAATGAAGTAGTGAGAATAAAAGTACAACACTAATATTCCAAAATAAAGTTCCCATGACAAACCAAGTCCACCAAAACCAAGTCCATACCACTGTCACGTGATCCGGACAGTAGAACTTAACGTTGTTGCCTTATGTCCAACGCTGGAGGTGTGAGCTAACAAAGTCAAAACAGCTTTGAATTGCTCGAAGGGTAAAGTATGCCATCGTAGCAATGTTAACATTAGACCATCAGTGCATGGAATATTACATAGGTTAATAAAACTACCTGCCACCATAATTATATCGCCCTTAGGTTAGGCTGGGTAGTCGATGGTGGCAGCTAACTAAGGTTACATATATTTAATAAAGTGCAGATGCATATCTACGTAGGTACTATTGAAATATATATATATGTAAAAAAAAAAATTGTTTTTATGTGTATAGATATAAGCTTATGGGTATGTGACAAAATGGTATCAGAGCCTAGATTATCCATACTGTGGCCTCTGGGATGTGAATAAATATCAAAAGATGAGAAGATCATAATGAAATTAACAATATTTTGGAAAAAACAAAATGTGCAGGTAGCTCACAATATTATTTGTTTCATGACGAGACCAGGCTAGTCAAGAGGAAGGAAAAGAGCAACAAAGGTATCACAAGTGATAGTTAGCATGCAGGGGTTTGGCGGCGCACAGCACAAGCCTGCAGCTAATTTGGGGCCTGCAGCAAATTTTGGAGACAATGCGGAGTTATGGGTGCAGCTGGGTGAGGAGACCCGCAACATGAATCTGGCCATACTAGAAACCGTTCAAGAACTGAAAAATGAAATGGCTCAGCTCCGGGCAGATAATGCACGATTGGCAATGGAGCAGGAGAGGATATTAAAAAGTCTGTCTGACAAACAGAACCCGCCACTAGCTAACCCCAGCGCAGAACAACAGAGAATAACAGAGGAAGAATGCTATCACGCAGAATTTGAAATCCCTGAAGAAGAAGAGGACCAATCTGCTAATGCCTCAGAACAGCAGACCTCAAAGCGTCAAAAGGTGGAATTGCAAGGAGAATTTCGAAAGATTAAACCCCCACACTATGATGGGGAACAAGAGGAAGCAGCTGAAGCATGGCTAATCAACATGAATAAATACTTTCAGCTATATGAATATGACCATAACTTGAAGGTAGGATTGGCCATCTTCCAGTTAAAAGGGAAGGCGACACTGTGGTGGGAGGAGGTAAAAATTGTTAAAGGAGTAACTGAACGAACCATAACCTGGGAAAAATTCCAGAAATATTTCAAGGAGAGATACTTGACGGAACGGTTTTATGATGAGAAGGCAAAGGAATTCCATGATCTGCGATTGGGACAGCAGACCATGGATGAGTTCATCAATCGTTTCACATCTTTGCTTCGCTATGTACCCTACCTTAAAGAAGAAAAAGCCAAGGTGCAGCGGTTTGTTAGCGGCTTACCCATGTATATGAGGGAAAGGATTGAATTTGACAATCCTAAATCAATGGATGAAGCGATTCGCAAAGCCAGAATCTGCTATCAGCAGAGTAAGCAGAAAGGGGACAGTATCAACAGAAAATGGAATGAGAAAAGGAACAGTAAAGTTGTTGGAAATAATAAAGGAAGTCGAAGCAGTGGAATCAAAGGTAGCAACAAGAACCAAAACAATAGAGCAGTACCAAGGAGTGCATTCAGGGCCAAGTCCATCGGTGAAACCAGAATGAGTGAACCACCCACCAAGATGGATACTGAGGGATCAAACAGACCTCCAGTGCAGTGCTAGGGCTGTGGTGGACCGCACTATGTCAAGAATTGTCCGCAAAGGAAGGGAACTGACTAGATATCCCAGATTCATGAGGCATCAACCCTGGGTGACGTGGGACGGAGTATGCCAAGAATTAACGCAACTTTGGATGACCACCAGGCAGAATATGAGCCCACCATGGTAGAGTTTGAAGGTAAAATTTTTAACCTCTCCATCTCTGTTCTAATTGATCCTGTAGCTACTTTAAGTTATATTAGTCCCAAGATACTTGAATAGTGTAAATTGCAGCCTGAAAAATTCAGGAATCCTTGGCTGGTACAGTTAGCTACAGGGACCAAAAGACGAGTAATGGCAAAGGTCAAAAGCTGTCCTATAGTGATAGTAGGACAGCCAGTAGTGGTAGACCTGAACGTGCTTCCCCTCGGGTCCTATGATGTCCTAATTGGGATGGACTGGCTAGAAAAACATTGGGCTTTAGTGAACTGCAAAACAAAGGTTATACGGTACAGGGATGAAGCTAGAATAGAACAAGATATGCAGGGAATTAAATGACCCGTGCATATCCGACCAATCACTGCATCTCAGCTGGAAAAATGCATCCGGAATAGATGCCAAGTGTATGCTATTCAGGTGGGATATGCAGAAACTAAGAATAAGGAAAACCCACTAGCACACCTCCCGGCGATAAAAGATTTCACGGATGTATTTCCAGAGGAAATTCCTGGATTACCTCCTAAGAGGGACTTAGTCTTCACCATTGAGTTAATACCATGAGCTGCTCCAGTTTCGCGGACACCTTATAGGATGAGTGTACCAGAGTTGACAGAATTGAAAATGCAACTGCAAGAATTGCTGGATAAGAATTATATCCGCCCCACTGTATCTCCATGGGGAGCTCTAGTGTTATTCGTCCGAAAGAAGGATGGAACTCTTAGAATGTGTATTGATTACCGGCAACTAAACAAGCTCACAATTAAAAATAAATACCCTTTACCGCGGATCGATGAGCTTTTTGATCAAGTAAAGGGAGCGAAAGTATTTTCTAAAATCGATCTGCGATCTGGATACCATCAGATCAGAATTAAAGATGAAGATATCGCAAAAACAGCTTTCAGGACCCGGTATGGGCACTATGAATTTGTAGTGCTACCTTTTGGGTTGACTAATGCACCCGCCACGTTCATGTGTTTGATGAACAGCGTATTCCATCAATTTTTAGACAAATTTGTACTAATATTCATTGATGATATTTTGATCTATTCTCGCTCTAAGGAGGAGCATGAGGAACATCTTCGGATGGTACTGCAAACTTTGCGGGAACATCAGTTGTATGCTAAGCTCAACAAATGTGATTTCTATAAAGAGGAAATCCAGTATTTGGGTCATGTGATTTCAAAGGAAGGGATTGCTTTGGATCCTGAGAAAATAAAAACCATATTGGAATGGCCTCTGCCAAAAGATGTGGCGGATATCAGATCCTTCATGGGATTGGCTGGATACTACAGAAGATTCGTGGAAGGTTTTTCAAGGGTGGCATATCCCATCACGTCTTTGCAAAAGAAAGGAAGGTCATTCAAATGGAGTTCTGAATGTCAACAAAGTTTTGAGAAGCTTAAGCAGTTACTCACATCTGCTCATGTTTTAAGTATAGCTGATCCGAGCAAAGACTATGTGGTATGTACCGATGCAAGTGGAGAAGGCGTCGGAGGTGTGCTGATGCAAGAAGGGAGAGTAATAGCCTATGAATCAAGAAAATTGAAAGAACATGAGCAGAAGTATTCTGCTTATGATTTGGAGTTGGCAGCTGTCATACATGCGCTTAAGATGTGGCGACACTACCTTCTAGGAAGGAAATTTCTGTTATTAACAGATCATCATAGCTTAACAAATTACTTTAGTCAACCCACACTGAATGCAAGACAAGCCCGTTGTGCAGATTTCTTAAGTGGGTTCGATTTTGACATCAAGCATCTGAAAGGAAAGGAAAATCGTGTAGCCGACGCTCTAAGTCGAAAGGTACATTGTTTATATGAAATTACCTTCAGTAAGTGGGAAAATTCCTTGCAGGAAATGATGAAAACAGCAGCAAGCTAAGATGTTGAATACCAATGGTTGAAGCAACAAGTGCCACTTTCCAGCAAGGAAAGTCCACAGGAATATGAGATCAGCAAGGATGGAATGCTGCTTTACAGAAAAAGATTGGTTGTACCAAATGAAAACAACCTCAAAAACTTAATCTTGAATGAGTTTCATACCAGTCATTACGTTGGCCATCCCGGGTACCAAAAAATGCTGACTGCACTTCGAAAGGAGTATTACTGGCCGGGAATGAAAAAGCATGTGGCTGAATATTTAGCGCGGTGTTTGGAGTGTCAGCAGATCAAGACGGAGCATCCGCATCCGGCTGGATTATTGCAACCCCTGCCCATTCCAGAATGGAAATGGGAAATTATATCAATGGATTTCATAACGGGGCTGCCAAAAACAAAAAGAAACAATGACTCTATTATGGTGGTGGTTGATAAGTTAAGCAAAGAAACACATTTCATACCAGTACAATCCACCTACAGGGCACTGCAAATTGCGCACATCTTCATGCAAAATGTGTTCAGACTTCATGGACTCCCAAAGACTATAATATCAGATCAGGATGTAAAGTTTACATCCGCTTTCTGGAGGGCGCTATTTGCAGAATTGGGTACACAGCTGAATTTTAGCACAACTTATCACCCCGAGACTGATGGACAGACGGAGAGAGTAAATCAGATGGTGGAAGATATGTTGAGGGCATGTGTCATGCAGAAAACGACACAATGGGAGGACTATTTTCACCTGGTAGAATTCACTTACAACAATGGATATCACACATCGATTCAGATGTCTCCATTCGAAGTCCTGTATGGACGAAAATGTCGGATACCTTCAAATTGGAGTGGCCCGGAGGACAAATTAAAATTGGGACCAGAAATGCTCCAGGAGATGGAGGACATGGTCAAGAAGGTACGAGCCAACCTGAAGGCCGCTCAAGATCAGCAGAAAAATTTTGCAGATTGAAAAAGAAGGTTCAAAGAGTACCAAGTGGGCGATCACGTTTACATCAGAATTCAGGCCAGGAAAAGCACTCTGCAGTGGAGCAGTTGTGCTAAACTTGCACCCCGCTACTTCGGACCTTTTCAGGTCTTAGCAAGGGTTGGGCCGGTAGCTTATCAGCTAGCCTTACCAAGCCACATTAGAATTCATAATGTTTTCCATGTATCCATGCTTAAGAAGTATGTTTATGACCCTAAGCATGTGATGAAGTGGCAGAATATAAGGGTAAGGACTGTTGTTAGTTGAACTATTAAAAAAAATTTATTGGAACAAAAGACTGATATTTTTATTGATTGCAGGTCAAACCGGAAGGAGAGGTCCTGGTCGAACCGCTGAGCATTCTCGACAGGAGAGAAGTGCAGTTGCGGAAGCGGGTTATTACCCAAATTAAAGTGTAGTGGCAGCACTATGGGCCTGAAGAGGCCACTTGGGAGGACGAAGAGCTGTTTCAGAAAGCCTATCCGGAACTGTTTGGAGACAGTAGACATTGGGACGATGTCCAATCTTAGGAGGGGGAGATGTGATGACCCCGTAAATGTAATTTTTTAAAAGTTTACTGCAGTAAAAACTGAATGACATTGAGAATTTATTTTCTTTTAAAGAGTAATATGTTGTTTGGAATTATGCATTAAAGTAATGTTTAAAGAATTACTCAAAAGAGCATTGAGCTTCCCAAAAGGGAAAACAGTTAATGGAATTGAAAATAACCACCTTCCTTAACTGGAAAGATTTCCAGGAAAAAGAAAAGGGGTGAATAGTTTCTCTCAGTGCTGTAGAGACAGACAGAGAAGGAAACAGGAAAGAAAGAACCTTGTTTGGGACTAAGTCTGGTAAGGACCAGATAGTCAAGCACACAGTGTTGGCTTACTGAGGATAATGATCCGGTAAGCAGAAGCTTGGGGGGGGAGACTCAGGTCTTGAGAGACTGGTCTCACGGTTGGGAGGATATCAAGATTTACACAGAGATTTAGACAGGAGACTGATTCCACACTCACCGTGTCAGTGAAGGCCAAGTAAGTAATGGACCCTTATGTCTCCATGAGTATCTGTGTAAATTGTAAATGTATCTGTTACTGACAGTTAGATTGTAGCTACAGTTAGTAGGCAGGATATAAGAAATAGCTGTACAGAACGAAAGATAGTACGAGAGAGAGTATCTGACAGTTATAAATTACTTAGATGTAAGTGAAACACAGTGTGACTATGGTCAACTGTACAAGCTTAGATAGAAAAAATATAAACCAAATTACGAAATGATTACAATTATCTGTATAAACAAGAAGTATATGTATTTCTGGATGAAAGAAAATATATGTACAAAGTACTATAGAGCTCAAAAGACAGAGCATGAAGTCGGTAACATTTAAAGAATGTTGAATGGTATCTATAGAGAAACAAAGACAGAATAATAAGAACCATGGCATATCCCATAACGCAGCCAATAGAAACATTTGACAAACCTTGTTTTGTACCCAAAAGAATGGTTCCAAGTTAAAGAATCATCTGAGACGGATAACGGGTTATCCACATCCTGACCACATCCTGGTCGATATAAATCGTGGTCCAATGAGCATGAACAGTCTTAAATCTCTATGATTCAACTTAGACGAATGCCTTTTCTTTGTAACCAACTGAATAATAATGACAAACAGGTATTAAGTAAGATAATGGACGAATAATAGCGAACCCTGAAAACCCTGAATCGGTTCAGCTAAAAACAGATGAGGGTTCCGGCGAGCCCGCAACAACGGCAACTTAAACATGATACAAATCTAAAAGACTGTGTATAGCATAGAGATATAATGCGCACAGTATCATAAACATGAGACAAGAATCATGTCGTAACATCGACAACCATTCCTGAAAATAATGTAAAAGTAAAGCATGGAAATTGAAATATAACAAGGAAATAACAGAGCTCGATGGTATTGAGTCATAGCCGTATTGACGGTGTTGTTCTTGAAGATAATGTGAAAATAATGCATAGGCATAACAAAGAAATATTGACGGTTAGAAAACCATAAAACGAGGATTCTGAAACATACATTATGGCCATTAAATAAGTTACAGCCCCGTAGGGTTTCCAGTCTCAAGAATCATTAGCATGTCGCCCATACATCTACATGGGTTAGATGCAGGTGCGACCGCTCTGCTAATAGTATGCATGAGCCAACAGCGAACATATGTACAAACCCTTGAAGCATGCATTGCCAAAATACATGCGGGTGTGGCCCGAGCAAACAATATTTTAATCAAGATTTTAAACAAGAATAGACATACGCATTCAGTTAACCATCAAATCCTATGTGTTACAAAAGGGCAACATTTCAACCAGTATCATAAGAAAGCAATGGCGTAATAACTGTGGTAAATATATACATATGTATGAAAAAACCATAGGCCGCGAATCAAACAAGTTCACAGTTTGGTAAACCTGATTTCCCAATATTTAAATTCACGGCCGTAGCCACCAGTATGTTCACAAAATTATACATCAGTTTAAATAAGACCAGGAAAAACCTATAGCTACGGAAGTCAGGGTAGAAACCCAAATCATTACAAGCGAAATGGTGCCGACAATATCTCAAGA